>PVKB01001040.1:140518-428018 GCA_004027205.1 Ctenodactylus gundi
TGTGTGTGTGTGTGTGTGTGTGTGTGTGTGTGTGTGTGTGTGTGTGTCAGGCGCGTGTGCGCGGGTACGTGTGTAGGAGAGCGTGTGTTCTCCAGAGTGACTGGTTTGTGCTGTCATCAGCCGTTGTTTTGGTAAATGGCGAGTTAAACAGATATATCCAAGCGTAAAATCTAAAAAATGTTCCCTCTGGGCGCCCGGGGGGTGTTGTTTGAAATCAACTACATATCAATTGAGCGGCGGCGAGCGGATCCGATGATAAATTCCAGTCCACAGACGCCTTATAAATTACATTTTTTTGTTCGCGATCTTGCCTCATCTCAGCTCCCCAGAGGCCCTTAGACTGAGAACTATGATTGCGTTGGAGGGACCGTTCGCTCAGCTTGAGCGAGGCCATTAACATCCGTGTGCCAGTCCGTCCCGGCTCCCCACCTCCCCGGCCCCCCACCCGCCCCTTTAACAAAATACAATATGTGCCTGGTAATTTTTCTGTTCATTATCTCATTGTTTTCTGTAAGTACAAGGTTAGATTGAATTACTGCGGGCTCCGCCGTCTATTTGTAATTCTCCTTCCATGCCGAGCTGCTAATGAATGGGCAATTTAGTCAATTCTTTGTAACGGCTTCTTCTGTGCGTCAGCCACTTAATTACTCTGAGCCTTTCTCACTGCTGCTTTATTGCACGGGAGTCAGGGCTGCTGCGAGGCGGCCTTGGCACGGGATCTCCAGCTTCCAAAAAGGGCGGAAAAGGGAAAACTTGTCAGAGGCAGCCGGGATTCTGCAGGCCCGCTGCCTTCCGCGAGGGCGGGGTCTCCCCCCCCCCCCCAAGCCTGCACCCCTGCCCGCCCTTCTGCACAGGGGCAGTGGGGCTTGACCCTGGCTGTGGCAGTCTCCTCAGAGTGGCAGAGAGGTGCTGGAGGACGGCCTTTCCAGGTGGCGTCCTGCGTCGCCAACATCGTTTTATTGCTAACCTGACTGATTAGTTGGCTACCTGGGGTGTCCTGGGGAGCCCCTTGCCCCGTGCCCTGGGGGAATAGGGCACATGTTTATTACCCTCGTCCAGCAAAAGGGAATGCTGTGTCTGAGCACGTGGAGGGCCCTGCCCAGGGTCATTCAACAGAAACCGCAGAACGTGGCTGGCACCAGGCCCCCCAGGGCACCTGTCTTTTTCTCACCGCACCTTGCTGCCCTGCGGGGGGGTGGGGCACTCCCGAATATCCCACCCCAGCCTGGCCTGACGTGGAGGCTGGCCTTAGAGGCTGGAGTCGCTCTGGAAAGGGTGGGGAGTTCTGGCACTCACTGGGAGGCTTACAACACGGAGGGAACTGAGGCCTCGGCAAGCACACACCATCTTACCACCCACGTCGCTAGTAGCTACGTGGCACTTCTTCACAGAGAGTTGAGGAGAGTGAGAGGCCGCGTGCGGTCACCAGGCCGGGCCAGGAGCAAGCGGGGCGCAGGTAGCCCCGCCAGGTGCCCGGGCGTGGACAGAGGCCTTGCCGCCGCTTGGCTTTGGACTGCCCACTCTGGTGGCCACGGAGAAGAGGCGCACCGGCAACGCAGCCAGCCCCAGGCGCGTGTACATCCCCTTCACCGTGCGCTGGGCGGCGCAGATGAGCTTCCGGAACCTCCGCCCCATCCAGAAAAGCCGCAGGGTCAACGAACGTAAGTGGGCATCACCAATGGAGGCATAGGGACGGGAGAAAAGACACTGTGGTAGCAAATAGGAGGTCAACAATTCTCCGAACTTCGCCAGACTCCGCACAGCAGACCTCTGGTCATGCCAGTCTCTACTTAGAACGCTCTTGCCCACCTTTAGGGTCTGGCTCACTTCCGTTCTTCCTATAAACATCAGCTGGATCGTCGCCTCCTTCAGGAAGGCTTCCTTGCTCTCTGGGGTTACATTCGAGTCCCCTGGTTATTCTCTTTTGTGGAGTCCTGTGGCTTTTTTCTTCATTACTTACTACTGTTAATTAAATTATTTGTATAATTAAGTGTTCAGTGTTTCTCTTCCCCCTCTTCGACCCAACCCTGACCTGTCTGTATACGGCCTTCAGTAAACACTTGTTTAAGAGCACTGGGTGCCAGGTGCTTTTCTAAGTGTTTTACCAAGTTTATTCATGAAACCTCACAACAGGCCTATGTGAAAGGTACTATTATTATATTACCCCTGTTTTACAAATGGGTAAACTGAGTCTAGAGAGGTTAAATAACTTGTCCTGAGAAAGGCACAGTGTGAACCCAGACAGCCTGGAGCTCCAGTCTGGCAAGGACGTAGAGTTCAGAGCCAGAGGCTGTAACTCCAGGTCTGGCTTTGCTTCTTATCAGCAGCATGCCCTTGGCCGAGTCATTGGGCTCCCAGGCCATGCCAGGCTTCCCTGTGCTGCAGGGGTGCAGTCAGCCTCCAACGTCTTACTGTTATGTCCTGAGTGACAAGTCGTACGGTGTTACCCGCTAATGCCAGTCTCTGCAAATGGCAGGTATGACTGTTGGTTGAAAGAGGCCTTACCACTCACCTTCACTCAGCCTACTGATCCCTGTCACCCCAGAAACCCTGCCTCATCTCCACCCCACACCTTTGCTCATGAAACCCAGGTTGGGGTGCCCATTCCTTTCCCTTCTATTGTTACTCTCGGGCCAAGGGTAGAGCCTGACACAGAGACACGGAAAAGCTTGAGAAACTGAAGAGAGCTGGCCACCTTCCTGGCTCTAGCACTAGCTGCTTCCTCTGCCTGACGTCTTCCTGGGCTGGGCTGACCTGCTCTACGCCCTGGACTCCACTCCTGGCTCAGCTCACACAATCTGCAATGCTTTGAGTACCACTTGCTTTTCTCCTGGCTGAACCTGTTTCCTCTAACTGTGGATTGTGAAACCGGTTTAGTGGGCTGTAAGTAGGAGGAAGAGAACATACAGCAGAAAAGACTGGGGTAGGTAAGGTAAAAGATGCATCAGGTAGATCTGTGTGTGCACTCATGCACACATATGGCTGTGTTAGGTCACAGCGAGGTGTATATATTCACCTAGCACTTAGTCCAGGAAAGCTCAACAACCCTACTCAAATGTTGTGCTTGTGTAAACTTGTTGGGATGGATTGAGTCCGCTTGCCTTACTCAGTGGTTGCTTACCTCTAGTACTTTCCTTGCCAGATAGGGCAGATTTGGGATGCACAAAGTGTCATTTCTGCAGCCCACCTGCCTGTGCCACTGGAGGGCAGAGGGCTTTACGTTCCATGGTCCTGGGGTGGCCTCTCACTGCCTGTTTCCTTCATACCTGCCTTGCCAGGGTCCCAGGGGTCCTGCCACATCCTCTCATGGGTTTCCCAGGTAGCCGAGGAGTTTCTGTTCTACCTGTGACATGAATTTTCTTCTGGTTTTCTCCCTCCTCTTCTTTGAGTTCCTGGGTATCCCGTGGTGGTGTAGCTTCTTGCTGGGCAGTACAGCCACTTTCTCAATCATCTTTCGTGTCTGCCACAGAGAAGCACTGGGTGGCATCTCAAAACTTGCTACCTCTGAGCTCAGTTTCCTCACCTGTTACTGCAGTCTGAGAGGGTGCTGTAAAGGATCCAGTAACAGAAAGCATACATGACGTGCTTGCCATGCAGCCTGTCCTCTACCTCCTCCCTCTTCTCTGCATTCCAGATGTCCTTGGTGAGATGAGGGTGGGCCGGGGGTTCATATGACTGTGGGGATTGGGTTGCTACCGTGACTGTCACCGCTGTCTCCTAGATTCCAGACTCGCTCAATGTGTGCCCATCGCCCTCCTCAAGGAGGACCACAGGCTCTGTACCCTGCTGGGGAGTGATGTCTTTAGTAAGTGTGTATTCTGTTAGCACTTGTCAAGAAGCAGTATGGGACACTGTCACGTCAGGGGCAGAAATGGTCTGTCCTTGAGCTGTTCGTCATCTGAGGAAAAGAAAAGAGATGATGTGACTTAGAACAAAGGAACAGAGAGGACAATAACTTAGAGCAAAGCACACGAACTTGATGAGGAACAGACGTCTCATGTGGGTTCAGATCCGCAGCAGAATCAGGACCGGGCCTTGAAATAAGGATCTGCCAGGAATCCAGCCTTGGAAGCTAGTGTGGAGTGTGGACACCAGGGGCAGGTCTTTGTCCTGTCTTTGACTCCAGGCTCCCCTTAAATGATTGCCAAGGTCCAGCATAAACTCTGTGATGCTCAGTCTTAGTAGGTGGTAGTGTTGGACTCTTCTTAAAGGGAAGGGTGTCTGCCATGCTCTTAATGCTTTCACTATGTTAATTGACTTCAAGTTCTTTTTCAAAATGTGTCAAAAATCCACACAAAAATAAAAAGTTGACATATTAACTCGTTTATACATTTAATAATAACATTTTGAGCTGGTTTGTATATACATTTATACATTATTTTTATTTTAAACTTTTGTTATACAGTAATGAACTGTATATGTTGAATTTTACCAGTAGAGGAAAAAAATGTTTTGAGTTTATGGAGTAAAGTCAAGCAGGAGTATTCATTAGAATGTATCCAGAAGTCACAGGCACAGGGTAAGAAGAATTCCAGACCCACTCAGGATGGCACTGGGGATATGAGGGCAGATCACTTCGCCCTGCACCTAGGAAGGACTCTGAAGGAGGGACTCAGAGGTGCAGCCACCCACTCAGTACTGACTGGGGCATAAGCCAGCCCCGCTTCGCTCTCTTCGCGTCTGTCTCCTGTGCGAGACCTTCATGTTTTGAAAACTCAAGCTGTACTTTGTCACTTCCGGTCCTCGGCTCCTTTCATCATGTCTGACTGTGATGCTGGAGTTGCTCATACCTGAGCTGAGGAATTAATGAAGGAAACAATGGAATTTGCGCCTGTTAACATTCATATCCCAAGCCTGCCCTGAGAGGAAAAACACATCATTCTATGACTCCAAACCTATGTCTCACCCAGGCTCTAATTTCCTACTCTTCTCTTTGACTATTTATCAGAGGTGACTCCCGCTTCACAGATGGAACAACTGAGAAGCAGATACGTGACTTGGAATTTTCCATGTGCCAAAGGGGAGGGGACCAGAGATTCCCTATGAGCTATTAGTCTCCTTAGCACTGCCTACGCGAGGAAGCTGAAGTCCAAGGAGTGAAGTGGAGATGGCGTGAAGTCTCACAGCTCAGCCGTGGTAGGGTGGTCCCACATCATAACAACCACAGAGCT
This sequence comes from Ctenodactylus gundi, assembly GCA_004027205.1. Taxonomy (NCBI): domain Eukaryota; kingdom Metazoa; phylum Chordata; class Mammalia; order Rodentia; family Ctenodactylidae; genus Ctenodactylus; species Ctenodactylus gundi. Next base: position 145,690 of record PVKB01001040.1, read on the forward strand.
CAAGCAGTCCTGGTACAGGCTCCAGGTTCCCATGGCAACTGTGTGGAGCAGACCATCTTCTTGGGGTAACATTGACTCATTCTTCATATTGCTTTTCTTTTCTTTATGGGAAATACACTCTTTAACCTCCCCAAAGGGATTCCTTCATGAAAGGAAGAGATGAGGACACCTACCAGAACATAAGAATCCAGGCAGAAAGCGAGCATCCTGCCTGACGAGGGCCTGGGGAGACCTCCAGGTTTGTGAGTGTATTGAGGTGAATTAACGACACCAAAAAAAGCATGCTGGAAGTTCTTGGCTTATCTTTGCTGCCCTTTTTAGCCCATCTCTTCTGAGAAACAACAGCCCTTACACACCTACCAACCTTCTTAAAAGTTTTTAGACATGTTATTTCATTTGATCTTGTAGAGCAGGTGTGGCTAGCATATAGGTAGAGAAACCGAGGCCCAGGGAGGTAGAGGTTACAGGGCCAGTGTGGAACTTCTCAGCAGATAGAATCTGCTCTGAATCTGGCAAGGGAGGAACAACTGGCATGTGTCACCCTGGAAACCTCAGGAGGGCAAGGGTCTCAGAGCTAAAGATTGCAAACAGTGAGCTAAATGGACAACTGGTTCCTATAGGATGCTAAAATTGTTACAGAAGAAGCCCGTGCAGGGACACCTCTAGGTTGGTCTTGGACGCAACTCTAAGGAGCCAGAATTTAACTTGAGAAACAAATGGCATGAAGGAACCAGGTTGGAGGAAAGAGAACAGGAAACTCTTGGAAGGACCAGCCTGTGTCTGTGTCTTTAAGAGGAAAGGAGCTTGCACCCTCAAGGAGGTGACCAGAGGCTAGGGATGGTGTAGTGTGCAGAAGGAAGGGGAGAAGAGGACTGAAAGAGCCTGGAGAAGTAGACAAGGGCTAGGTAATTTCTGCCCTCACAGGCGGCCAAATGTTCCTTCACTCCCATAAAGAACAAGTACTTAAATATCTATATGTGCGCATACCCACATGCACACATGTGTAGTGAGCAACATACATAAACATGGACATGCATATATACACAAAAGCTCATATCCACAGTTCTCTTACAATCCATTTTTCTTTACACTTAAACACATTTGCACACCTACTTGCATACAGAAGTACATTTGTATGAACTGTAAGCCCATTTATATCTGCATAAAAGCACATATACATTTCCTTATGTGCACGCATGCTTTTCTTTTTCTAAAGGTACACATTCACATTCATGTGGACAAATGCCCAGTCACACATCTAAAGGTACACATTCACATTCATGTGGACAAATGCCCAGTCACACATAAATACTCACACATGCGCAGATAAAACCCACAACAAGCCCAGCTCAGATGAGCTCTCAGCCCCAGATAAACTTCTCTGCTGGTTGGTTATAATCTTTCATTGGAACTGACACGTTGATAGCCCCAGTTTTTCTAGGAAGTGACCTTCATGCTGGCTATTGATTTCCAGTGGCTATCAGGTGCCTGCCACTGGAGTGACAGGTCTGGTCGAAGGTCAGCCCTTAAATAAAGCTTCTGGATTACTAAGCGCCAGCCACACCAATGAAAATGGAAATTGGCAGCCCTGGTTCCCTTTTATGGGACCAGCTCCTGCTGGTGGGGTCTGGTCCGAGAGTGACCACCTTTTTTCTTACATCAGAGACCAGCAGTGCTGTGGATGCCCACAGGTATCTGCTTTGCAAAGCAGCTGGACGGAAGGCTGGGGGTGGTGACCATTCCCAGGGCACGAAGCTTCCTGCATTCTGTTTTCCAGCAAAGCATGGGGCTGTCTCTGTAAGCCTGACATTTTGGTAACGCACAACTTATTACAGATCTAGAGGCCCACAGGTGACTTACTTTGTGGTCTGGGTAGACAGTGTCACCTCTGGGCCTCAGTCACTTCTCCATACTTGCCCCCATCCACACACACTCTGAATTCTCCAGTTTCACCAAAATGTGTCAGTGAGCTGGTGGCAGCGGATATGTGTTGGGGTATGAACAGCCGATACAGGAAAATGGAATTGTGTTCTATAGTACTACATCACTGCTCACAAGATCTCATTTAGTTAAACTGCAGATTGGTTTGATAATCCAGAGAGACTCCCAGATTGTACAGAATCTTAGGGTCTTAGGGCAAACAGAGGCATGAAAGGCAGAGGGTCTAAAGGAACTTCCCGGTTCTCAGAAGCTTTGCCTTCAGTTCTCCAGACACTGTCTTACCTGGTTTTCAGAGCCTGTGACAGCAAATGTTGTCCTTCTAGCTGACAACAATCAAATTGAACAGCCAAATATCATCTGGAAGCATGCTCTGTGTTTCTTCCAGTTAGTTCCTGCCCTCCCTCTAAACGTAGCTTTGGTTCCCTCTATCTGCATAAATACTTCTTATGGGTTGGCCCGGGCCTCAACACATCCCCAGCCCACACAGCAGGGAGCCACTGAACACTCCCTCAGTCTTTGGAAAGTGCCTTACTTCTGAACATCTGATCAGGATGTGAATTATTTCCTTCTCAAATCTGTTTACAACAACAACAACAAAAAAACTTTTGTTGAGTAATCTGGCTTGGGGAAAGTTGAAAAGGCTGCCAGCTCCCTGGTTCTGGTAATCCCCGGCAAGTGTCTGCCCTTTTCTCGGTTGACCTGTGTATCCTATGAACTTTCTGGCCTGTGTTTCTTCAGTATAGAGGTCATTAAATGAGGTTTGTGTATCCAAAGGGATATAAGTAGAAATTTAAGTAGAAATTAAGAATGTCCGTAAATTATTTGCTGCAAGAAGTGATCCATAACAAAATTAGAAAGCAAGAGACGCTGATAGACCCTGAACCTCTGATAGGCTGCCATGTTGAAGGGAAGATGCCCGAACATTCCGGATGGATAGCCACAATTTGTACCTAGAGCAGGACCAACTGGGCCTCTGGCCTGCTAGACAGCCTGTGGAACACCCACTTCAGGGGAGGGAGTCAAAAATGATTAAGGTCATACAACTTAGACATGTGTGTTTGAGCCATTTCACTGGCTTATATATAACCTAGTGCTTACTATAGAATGTGTGAAACACATCTCTAGATAGGCACTCTTTGGACAGGCTTTTCTTAATGTAACAAATCCAATAGTTGTACAGAAATTTGCCACTTAATTCCAAAGAGGGTCTATGGTGACTTATAATTAAAAACTGATGTACAATTATTAAAGCAGCAGTAGCAAACCTTAGATCATGTTTTTATTTTATTTAATGTAGTTGGTATGGGCTAGGAAATACCCCGCCCTTTAAGTTCTTTACCATCTTAGGAAATTGCCTGAAATGTCACCGAGTGGCATTTCTTTGGGTTTCTTTGACTAGGGCTCCACAGAGGCACTGAGCTCCTCTACTGCAGGGGCCCTGTGGGTAAAGACTGTTGAGGAACTCGGGTTGCTCTAGGGCATGGAGGGGAGCCCTGGGGAAGGTGGGCGCTTGGGGTAGAGGCTGGATGTGCAGCAGTAGAAACAATAGGAGGTCCCAGGCTGACCCTGCAATCTGAAAACATCCAGGAGCCAATAAACCCGCTCTGCTCTAGCCAGAACACAAAGCCTCAACAAGCCCTAGCACCGTGCTTCAGAAAAGCTGGATTTCAAATTTAACTCTGTCGTAACCCAGAAGAGCTTTAAGCAAATAACTTCCTGTCTCTCAGATGCAGTTTCCCCATCTTCAAAGAGAGGTCTGGAATTTCAACCATATAAGAAATGGAAAATATCTGCAATCTCTTCATGCTGCTCAATAAAGAGCTATTGTTTGGGGGACTTGCAGGTTTGCATGGTCACAGCTTATGTTATCTGCTGCCTGCTGCACCTCACAATTAGAGCTATCCAGCAACTCTCTGAGCTGGTGGTTTGTTCCTCTCCCCTGGGAACATTGGCACTGTCACCTCTGGGACAGGAATGTTACTGGCACCTGGGGGGTGGCAGCCAGGAGTGCTGCTAAGCATCTTACAATGTGCAAGACAGCTTCTACAGGGGGAGAAATTATCTGGCCCTTAATTGAGGCCCCTTTCTCTAAAAGACAATTCTGCAGTTCGGCCTCTCCCATGGTCGCTTAGCCCAACAGCTTCTGAAACCCTTCCTTTCCCAAATATTGCAAGGACAGTGCTGCATGAAGAGCTGCTGCCAGCCTCCCCTCAGCCCCAGGCCATTCAGCCAGATGGCAAAGGGGTCAGCAGCAACCAAACATCTAATGACGTGTGACAAGTGTGGCCAGCCAGCAGGCCCAGGCTGGGCCCCTTGGAGGCCACTCATTGGGCAAGGGGGACTCATAAATAACAGCACAGTGACAACCCAGCCTTGCTCAGTGGGCAGAATAGAGCTCTGCCCCGTTTTCGGCCCCTGGGGCAGGTCTTTATGGGACAGGGTTCCAGCAGGAGGGCCAGGGCCCAGAGAGGGGACTGAAGCTCCACGCAGGGCGGGCGCCTGTCCCAGGAGCGTCTGTCCTGACAGCTACTGGCTTTGTTGCCTTAGCTCTCAATTTCTGATCTAGTGCAGTCTGGGCCCGGGTTTGCCACGAGAGGTTGAGTGCTACGGTGAAGAGCTTGCTGCTCACGGAGTCTGAGTCCCAAGCCTCCTCAATTTGCCGTATGCTTTCGAGCCTCCATCTCTTTGTCTGTTAAATGGGACATTTGAGTAGCAAATATGCTAATTAATAGGAAATTATGTACAGAGAAAAAATTAGTGGAAAGATGATGATAATAATGATCATGATTATTCAACCATCTGGGAGAAAAGAATTTATATTTGAAGCAAAAATATACCTTCTAATGCTCTAAAAATATTAATCAGTTTTTAGGTTTTAGGCAGTTCCAAATAGGCTCTTTGCAATGATAATAGTAATAATGATTCCTATATTAAATAGCACTTTTATTTTCACATTTATTTTTCTCAAGCCTCATGTGGCTTACAATGGGACCTGTTCTCAGTGATGCATAATTCTTCTGAAATAAAAGTGAAAAAAATGAGTGGCTGGCATGCCGATGGACTTTGCTTTGGTGTCCTGGCTTGGGGGACAGGCTGGGGGCTCAAAGCCAAGGTTATCAAAATGGGGGGGGGGGGGCAACGATTTCTTCCTGTCTGTGCCGTTGCTGTTTCAGTGAGACCACGCACCTGGCAGCTCAGCTCCATGGTAAGGTTGAAGCATCATTTCACAGGGGAGTCTTAGCATTTCAATCATTACCTCCATCATCATTATTAATTATTACTCATAATGATGTTTGCAAGATGAAGTCATTCCAAAGCGCTGCTTCTGTGAATCGTTGTTATATACTTTTACAAAAATCTCTGCGTGCACCTGGTGAAGATCCTGACCCTTTGGTCAGTTTTTCAGGAAAACTAGGCTGGTGCTTTAAGATTCTAATAGGCCCATCCCCCCTTCTTTTGTTGCAGACTAGAAAACCGGACTCAGGACAGGGCCCCCTCCTGGACTGGGCCTTGTACATGTTCCACAGAAATGGTTCTCTTGGCCCAAGACCTCAGATGCCAGCTTTCAGCCAGGAGCATGTTTTTGCAAGGAGCGTTATAAATCAAAACGTGGGTTCTAATGAAATCGCTGACACGACGCTAGCTGTAACAGAAGGCACCCAAGCCCCACTCGTGAGACATTAGAGGCACCGAGTGAGGGTCCGAGGCACCAGGCCACAGAGCAGACAGCCTCAACTCTCCCTTTGTCTCTTTATCTCTGAACTCTCTCCTCCATCTCACCCTGGCCCTTTTATTCCTGAACGACTGTGGTAGAATCTCCAATCACTGCACTCTGTGGCGCCTCAGAGAGTCATCCTGACTGTGGAGCTGCCGACCTGCCGGGTACGGCCCCAGACAGATGGCCTCCCTGGCTCTCTGAGTCGGTCCTCTGCAGCGAGGGCAATAGGGAGGGCCTGCACTGTCACAGGCAGCAGAGGATGGTGGGGGCCAAGCCCTGGATGCAGACAGGACCTCAGCCCAGTCTTGGCTCAGCGCTCACTGACTGCAAGGCCTGGGGCGGGATATGCAATCCCTCTTAAGCATTAACGCCTCAATCTGTAAAGTGGGAGGAGTCACATCGGCACCTTCACAGCAATCCCGTTCAGGAGACTTAGTGGGATAGGTGACACCAGGGTGGCTATGCTATTCTGGGAAGACAAAGTAACAAAGGGACAACCGTGGCTGACCTGCTGAAGAAATTTCAGGCAGCTTCCCATGGGTCAACCTACCACCCAGACTGGGTTTGTAATGAACACAGGCAGTTATCCCAGAGTTTGAGTTCAGAGAGATGGCAAGGTCACATCTGTCCCAAATATACTAATGTTTACCACTGACAACAAGCTGTAACAAGTTGTTTGTATGGAAGTTCTTCCAGCCTGATCTGTTAAATCTGCTTTCTATTGCTGGGACAAAGTGTCTTAAGAGGAGGAAAGGTTTATTTTGGCCCACGGTTTCAGAGGTTTTAGCTCATGCATGGCTGGCTTCGTTTCTATTATTTCCGCAGCAAGGCAGAATCATCGTGGTGCAAGGGCATGACAGAGGAACACTGCCCACCTCTGGAACCAGGAGCAGAGGAGAGCCAGCGTCTGGGGACCAGATACACCCTTCACTTACATGCTAGGGCATTGATTCTTAAGATCAGTGAGAAAAGAAACCAAGAAAACAATTTGGCTAGTATGGGGTTGAGCCAGACTGGACAGACACTAGCTCCCCTGCGGAAATGCTGCTGTGGGAAGCAGGATCATACTTATGCATGGTCCCTCTAAAAGATGGAGCTAGTACCAAAGAGGAAGCCAGAGCTGCAACGTCGAAGACTTTGACTTCATAGAAGAAAATGTCCCTAAATCTATAAAGTTCCAGCTGAGCAGTCCCTGCTCCATGAGACAGGAATGCAGAGAGAGGCTGGTCATCTTTGGGGGTGCTATGGGGGAGGGGAGGATTCTTGAAGAAGCTCTAACTAAAGGTCTGGGGCTTAGTTTTCAAGCTTTAAAAGTCAGTAAAATATACATGTCAGCTGTGAAGGCAATACTCACAATCTAAAACTAGCAGGATTCAGCTAAGACAAAAGAAATCAGGAAGAGGAGAAAGGCACCAGGCTGAGACTACCTTTGGCACCAGGGCCAGGACTGAAGGGTTCAAGTCAAGGAGCACAGGGCATGGGTCTGGGTTAGCATGAGGATCCTGGATTCCCCTTTCCCTCCAGGGCCTGGGAGGAAATTCAATCTGCATGTGACTAAAAGTAGGCGCTGAAGTCTTTTCCCATTTCAGGTTTGCATTTCATTTCTTGTGAGCTTTTCTTCCTTCCCTTTGACGTTCTGGCTTTTGTCAGTATAACCTCAATTTCTTGCTGCCTTTCAAAACCTTGATTCCCCAGATGGAGGCAAGGAACTTTTAATGTTGTACTGGGTCCCTGGCCAGGCCACTGCCTTTCCAAATCTGCCAGGGGCTCAGGGCGGCTGGGGAGAGGAGGAGGCTGGGCAGAGGGCGGGGGAGTCAATCGCAAGGAGGAAACAGCAAGTGCAACTGATGAAGGTCCCCGAGGTGATTTGCAAATCTGCTGAAATCCTGAACAAGCTTTGATTTAACCCAAGCTTGAAATGGCTTTTATTTACTGTCTATTGTGGAATAAATGACATCTCATAAACAGGCTTTATCCATTACCCCAGCATGGAGAGCTCCGTGTTAGGGACATTTTATCCTCTTGATATCAAAGGAGATATGCTAGGGTGTGTTATTACAAATAGAAAAATCAATGCTGAGACACACACATCTGAAATTTCATTTTCGCCCAACCACATTTTCAAAGGAGAGGGGAAAAAAAGCAATCGCTAATAAAAATGCCTCCAGAACCCGAGGATTTACTAAGCCTGAGCAACAGACTGGCTGGGACCCAGCCCCAGACAGTGGGTAAATCTGGCTCAGCCTGGGGGAGGACGCCTGCTCACCTCACCAGCCCATCCAACCCAGCTCACAGTTGTCCAAAGCTGAGCCTCCCAAACCTCTGGCCTCCAGGGTCCCCAGCCAGGTGGCCTAAAGGTTGGTCACGCTCCCAAACCCGCCTTTTGTTCGTCTCCAGTCCTCCCACCCCAACCACGCACCTCACTACACACAGACTTTGTGGAAAATACCAGAAGTACCGTGAAGTTTTCACCCTGTGGGGACACTTCCTTCTCTTTATCTGTCTCGCTCTTTCAGGTATGATATGAAAGGATGAAGTCGCCCAGGAGCCGGGCAGGAAGGATAGTCAGAATCCAAAGAAGGGGCCAGCTTCTCATTGACCTTGAAGCCTTCTTGCTTCTTTCAGAGATAAATGGGATAAATACTTCTAGCTTTTCAAAAAGCTTTCCTGAAATCGCCATCCCCAGCGGTCTATTGCATTGTATATTCTTATATTGGGTGACTCTCTGGTTTAGGTTTTTGTTTGCCCATGATAAATTGCGTGGGCTGATAAATGAGACTGCAGGCTCAATTGGGCCCAAGACCAAGTTGGCTGTTGCTATTTTCTGTGCTGAGCACAGTGTGTGGTACATAATAGCTGCTCAATAAATGCAAGCTAGATATATAACACTGGGTTGTGCGGTAGGGTAAAATATGATTGCCTAGACGCTGTGCCTGTGCTCGAAACCACCACCACTTATCTGAAAAACAGCAGCAACAACAAAGCAAGTTCTGGTCTATAGCTTTGGCCTGATAGCCTAAACTAGATCAGACTTGCTAGTTTCACGCCATCACATTGGAGGGACAGCTAACCCCATGGCTTGAGGAAAACAGGCCCGTAGACTGCTTAATCTTAAGTCTGATGCATGAAATTCCAACCTGACTTATAAAAATAAGCAAATAACTAAGCCCAAGCCAAAAAATAATCCCCAAACCAAAGCAAACCAAACCAAACATTGGCAGGCGACAAGCAAGAATGGACAGCCAGCACACACCCGTGCCTGCTTCTAGGGAAAAGCACACTGCATTTTCAAATTTCCAGGATGTCCCGCATCATTCACCCTAAACCTACCCTTTTAAAGATAAGAAACCTAGAAAGTGAAGTTGATTTATCCCAAGGCCCACAGAATGCTGTGGCCTCCTGTGAAACAGCATTTGAAACCCCTCAGCCCTGTCCTGAGCCTTTTCCCGTGCCTGAGAAGAATCCAGGGAAGAATACAGAAAGGAGCAAACCCAGCAGTCAACACAGGGCTACTTGTCTTGGTGGTCTCTTCTGCTGCCACGAATGTCCCTGGAGGAACTGAGTAAGGAAGGGTGAGCATCCTCAGGGCACGCACACGTTGTTACTGTCTTAAAGAAGTTCAGATCTTGTTCTCTCTGCACACCTCACTTGATTAAAGGCTACTAACAGAATCGGGAAGGGATGGCTCCTGAAGCATTTAGGGGAGAAAATTCCTGTGCGATCTGTCCCCTGCTCCCCCAGGGACGTAGGCTGTCTGTTTCTTTCCTGGGTATTTTGTAAAGGTTTGTAATAGCATAAGCCAGCCAATACAAAGGCAATTCTGCTCAAAACAGGCAGCAATATTTAAATAAGTTTTCACGAGGAGGACAGCGTCTCTTTGGACTTGGCCTGTGATGTAGTTATCAGGAGGAGGAATTTGCAGAACCCATTACCTGCCATCCTTCCCTCAGGAAATCTCCTGTTTGTGGAATAGGAATCTCCCTGGCTTGAGCTGGCTTCTTCTCACCGGATTGTCTTGGGTAAACGTCTGCCTCACACTGTGTGTTTATAAGAAGAGGCATTTGTGCCGCTGATTGTTCAGATGTTTCTGCAGAACGTGCGCTGCTTCCCTCTCCCTTGCCTGCCACTGCCGGTTGCTCTTTTTGAACAGACGACTTCTAAGGTGGGTTCTGTTTCTTTGGGCATTGTAGCACATCACTCCGCCCAGAACAGGGAGGATATACCTTGCAACCCAATGGCTCTGCTTTGAGATGAATATTTATAAAAAGGGTAGTGTATCTTAATTGTATTGCTGTCATTATATAACACCCAAAAAATTTTAAGCATTTTCTGGTTGCAGAATGTTGAATTAGGCCTAGTAAAGGTCTAAAAGCTCCATCTCCAGGAGCTTGTGGACTTAGTCAAGAAATAACTGGAAAAGTTCAGCATAAAGGCTTTTCCTGTACAAGGACCACCCAACTTCAGAGGGGTGGGGAGTTCCTCACCGGCCCTCTTCCTTAGACAAATTGAATGTCTTCAGGCAGCTCAATTTAGCCCCAGGCCAAATCTCACAATGTTTGTTTCTGGAAAAGAATGTGGCATTCAGTCTCTTTGGTGGGTCTCCTGGCATGGCTGGCCCAAGCCACCAGTGAGTATATCACCACGGTGAAAGTGCTATAAAATGGAACTCAACAAAATGCCTGGTAACAATTTCTTTTTCATCACTCCAAGTTAGATCAGACACACACAAGAAAATAATATTATCAAACAGGAAGAATATGAAAAGGAATAAAAATAATTCTTAGTAAGAATTTTTTTTAAGTCAGAAACAAAGGTTGGCTTAAACTTAGGCCAAGACTTTCATGTTCTTTACCTCCAGCTACAGTACAGACAGTGAACACTTCTGTCTTCCAAGAACTGCCAGATAGGGTTAGGGTTAGACAATTGGCCAGGTGACAGTTTAACTTGTCTTGAATTCTGCATGGGATGGGAGATCCACGTGCCAGTCCAGGCTCTGACATTGCTGGGCTATGACCTCAGATCTGTTACTCAACCTTTTTGGCACCTGTTATATCTAATTTTGTGTGTGTGTGTGTGTGTGTGTGTGTGTGTGTGTGAAAAGGGAGCCAAAGACTTGGCAATGTAATTAGAATATGAAAGCTTATAGCTTCTTTTACCATCTGCTGATTTCTTCCCTGAATGTGTACACCCTGTGAGAATCTCTGTAGTACCCATTGGAAATGATGCCAGCCATTTGAGGTCATCCTAATGTCTTACGATAGAAATACAACTGGGCACTTGGGAGAAGAATAAGCCACCTGCAATTAGAAGATAGCTCCAGCTTCGCCTGTAATTCCTTCTCTTTTATTTAAAGGTGAGTAAACAGGATAACTTGTTAATGACTGATGTTGTATGGTTTTACATACATGTTTACTTGTTAGATGATTATCAGTACTTTCTAAATTTTTAATAATTTTTCAAAATAAAAATTATTATTTTATGGTACATTAATTATGATATCTAGTAGGAATATAATCTGAGCCAAATATGTAATTTTAAATTTTCTGTTGATGGCATTTAAAAAGGTAAAACAAGACAGTAAATTTTATTTAAATAATATTTTATTAAACCTAATCTATCCAACTCATAAATATTTCAACATGTTATCAAGCTTAAAAATTATTTTTTTTCTTTTTTTTTACCCTAACTATTGGGAATCCAGTGTATATTTTATATCTGCTGCACATCTCAACTCTGACTGGCCAATGAGCCCTATCAGGCAAACCCCAGAGCTCCCACACCTCTTTCCCAGCAGGCCCCCAGGGCTGATGGTACTCGGATCTCCCACAGTCTGATCTCTTTCCTCTCTAGGGTAAGGGTCATCACTCACAGGGAGGATCCACACACCCCACCACCAAGGGTCTAAGAGGAAAGGGATATAGGGCTGATTTTCCCCCAAATTTCAGGAAACAACAGTCCTTTCTACAGGCAGAGAAATGGCCTTTGCTCACAGTTTCTGCCCACCAAAGACCTGCAAGCCAGTTTGCTTTTAAAGAGATGAGATGTTGACAGTCTGGGAGAAAATGACAAGCAACAAGAGACAGTGCTTGAGGAGTGAAGAAGCCAGCTTGATAAGACCCCTCCCTGGTTCAGATCTGTCCTCATAACACACCTGCAGACCAGTGATGGGTGCCGTAGGGCCTCCCAGCCCATGGCAGCCTGGATAGCACGAGGTCCTGGAGGGGGAGCAGAAGGTGAGCCTCACATCCTACCAGGAAGGTGCCTGCTCCTTGTCACACTGACACATCCACACTTTGGCAGAAAAATCAACTCCACTGGGTTATTCTGGGCCCAGTCAGAAACATAGCCCCAGATGGATTTGAACTATGACTTCACTACTAGTGAAGGACTAGTGATTCTCCGAGCTGTTCCTTCCCTGGGCCAGAGTCAACTCTACTCTAGTTATTTAGGAAGGATGGTGTTTGCACAGAGGACTTTAAAGCTTTATACCAAAAGCACAGTGAAAGCAGAATGAGGTTGCTACTTGGGGTGTCTAGGGATAAATATTTTCCCTTTCTCCACATATAATGTAACACAAAATAAAATAGGACACGCAGCACATGTATTGGACACATATGAATAGAATGAATTAGAAAGAGAGGCCAGGCTTCATTTGCAACCAGCAGAGCTTCGCAGCCCCTGCAAGCATGAAGCTCTGCTTGGAGGCTGTGAGAAGGATGCAATTTGCCTTTGGATGGTGAAACTGGGATTCCGGCTTAAAAGTCCAAGCTGGATGATTATTTATTGGTGTCTCTCTCTCCATAGCTGTCTGACTCTTACTGGTTGGAAGAAGCTCATGTGCGCCTAAAGGGTTTTTTGAATTAAGTTCTTTCCAGTCATTTTCCCCTCAGGTGTTAAGCAAGGAAACTGTACTTTGACAAAAGTCAGGTTGCCCCACCTTCACTCTCCTGTTTCATGTTGTGAAATAAAATTAAGTGCCAGGAGAGAGGCCATCAAACAACTGGGTCTGACATGGTTATTCAGAATTTATTTTTTGCTTACAGAAAGGCTGAGAGTAATGCATTGGAACCACTCAGGTTTTGGGGTGAATATGCCTCCAAATCCCACTGGGACACAAACACAGGTGGTTTAAATGAATAAGGGGTCTCCTTTTGGGTACAACTCTGTCCTCAGCTCTGGCTGACAGCCTGGAATTGGTCCTTGAAGCTGCTATTTTCCTCAACGGTCAGAAGTCAGCACAATTCCAGTTCAAATGCCTCCTTTGTACCTCAGTTGGCTCATCTGTAAAGTGGAATGATAGTCCCTGATGTGGCCTTGGCACCTCAGCTGATGGCTGACATCAGTGGGTCTAGCTGAACACTATTGTTGAATGGCCACCCAGTGTACCCAGCCCAGGGGATCTGTTCCAGGCAAGTTTCCCCAGGCAAATTTGAAGTATCCCCCAAGACAAATAAAGGCAGGAATGCCTGAGCAGATTTCTGCACAGAAAATCAGTGGTTAGAGTGTTTGCCTAGCATGTGCAAGGCTCTGGGTTCAATTCTCCAGTGCCACATAAGGATTAGCTGGGTGTGGTGATACACACCTGTCATGCCAACACTGGGAGACTGAGGCAGGGGGGTTACTGTAAGTTCAAGGCCAGGCTGGGCTAAATAGTGAGCTCAGGAAAGTCCGCCATATTCCTGGCCCTATAGGGGGATAACTTTTTTTTTTTTTAACATTGAGGGTTGAACTGAGAGCCATTGCACTGAGCTACATCTTCAATCTTTATTCTTTATTTCGAGAATGTGTCTTGTTAAGTAGGTAAGTTGCTCAAGTAGGCTCAAATTTTCAATCTTCCTACCTCAGCCTACCAGAGTTCTAGAATCATAGGCATGTACCGCCTCACCCAGCTCATGGCTCTCATTCAGTGGCCCTGGGAGCACAACCCTCAAGGAACTTTCAGAATAGTGGGGGCACAGGAATGCCAACCATCACATAAAAATCACATAGACACAGCCCTGACAAGAGTGCTTGGGATGTACCTTGGGAGGAGTGTCAGTGCCAATGTTGCATGGAAGGGAAGCTTAGCAAGTTCCACTGAATAGCCAGAGCCTGGCCTTGGGTGGACTTCTGAGAGCAGGAGTTGGTGAGGGCTGGAGACAGGGGCAAGAACTCTCAGCAGCCGAAGGAGGAGGAGGACTGGGCAATTCAGGAATGGGATTTAAAACAGTGTGTGGGAAAACAAACAAATGATTGGTTTAGCTTGCAACATCTAAGGGAATCTTATTAAAGTCTCTGAGCCATTTTCTCATCTCAAAAACAGAGACAAAACTGACTCATCACTTGTTGTTCCATTTTCTCTGATGGATAGCAGAACATCTGAGTCTGAGACTGAGTTGACCAGGACTGGAGCCTGGAAGGGACTGGGAACAGGGATGTTATAACCTCAGAGCCCTGAGAACATAATGAACTAAGTCTGAGCCTAGAGGACAAACACTCTGGCGTCATCAGAGTGGTTACTGCTGTGTGTGTGTGTGTGTGTGTGTGTGTGCGTGCGTGCGCATGTATGTACACATGTGCACTTATGTATATGTAGAATTTGTTGGGAAACAAAGCTAGTGCTTCGGAAAAAGGCAGGTCAACTCAAATTGAGGAAGGGCTTCTGGCCGTGTTTGTAGATAGGCGGGGAAGGTAAAACACAATACTGTATATTCCCAGAGCACTTTGGGTAGATCCTTCACGTAAGTATTTCTTCCTAAGAATCCTCCAGGAAGTCCCCGTGATTTCCTCTTGCTGAAGCAATTTGTCCCTGAACGCTTTTTGAGCTGCTGTGGGTACTGCTCTCTGGACACTTTCAATGACCTTCCCAGTGTTGTGACTGTTGCGCTCTTGTCCAAGTAGACTTTCATATGGAGCTTATTATTTATGTTACATCCCTGTGTAATCTCTAGAAATGGAATAAGATATCCTCAGAATCAAATAAATGTTTGCTGAATGAATATTGTATGCCTCCATGAATGCACAGGCTAAGTGCAAGAGACTTCCAAGAACCCCTAAGCCTGGAGCTCTTGTTACTCCCCTCACTTTTGACCTCGATGTTGCTCCCATCCCTTGTCCACTTCTGAATCCTAACAGATCCCCATTCTTCACATCTCATTGAGCTGCAATAGTGATATTTTCATTGAAATAGCTTAGGTGAACCTCAGTCACCTTGTACTGGTGACATTATTAATAGTGACAAGTTCCAGAGCACACCTTTTGTACTGGGTATGCCTGTTTGGTTGCCAAAAAAGAAGGTTAATAGGTAGGGACCTCCTCATCTTGACCTGGTTATTGACCTCACACTTACTCTAAATCTTTTTAAATCCCATGAGATTAATACCTCTGCTGAGTGGCTAAAGAATGTGTGACTACATTTAGAAAAATACTACCAATAATTGAATTGGTGCCTTCATCAGAATATTAAACAATGATGGTAATAATGCACATCCCCAAAGGCAGCCATCTGTGTTGATTGAAAAACTGGGACGATTTTTGATGTCCTCTTAGAGAGTCAGCTGGGCTGAGGAAACATTCTGGCAACCAATGAGGATGATGGGCTGAGGGGTCCAGTATGTCCTGTATTCTAGGTCCTAGAAAAGGAGAAAACAGAAACTGGTTCTGGGCTGACATTTCTCATGCCCTTGGACCACAGGCAAAGTCTGTGGACAGTTAGAGAAGCAAATAGAGCCAGGGTTAATTCCCTAGGGACTTGAAAGCCTTATTTACCCACAGTCTGGGATTCCTTTAGTGCCTCCCAATTTCATGTTGGTAAGCCTCTTAAAAAGAAGTTGCTGATCTCCGTGAATATGACCAGGAGTGACCAGGAATGGTTTCATGAAAAGGAAGCTTCGCTATTGAAAAATCCAGTAGGAACTAATCAGTATCTTGAGACTATCTCTCCCGCTAGACCAGAATTAGTTACCAAATGCAAACCGTACAGCTAGTTGGCTCAGCTATAAACACATAGCCCTCTCTTTGCACAGGATACATGATAACACAGAATCGAAAAGAGGAGCTAGAGGGTATATACCAGGAGATTGTAGGGAGAACTACACATGCAGGAGAGAGGCTTTCTCACTCACCTTTACACAATTAGCATGTAGAATTTGGCCGTGTGGGATGGATGGGTGGATGGATAGATGGATGGATAAACAGGTGTATGTTCCACTATTAGGACACTATTGCATCCCCATTTTGTAATAAGGAAGCTAATATAGTAGCAAAGTGCTGCTGTATTTATTGTTCCAGAAACTTGTCGGCTCCCCCTAGGCTTTGTTATCCAGAAGTCCTGCTTCTTTCCTTCTCATTTAATCTACAGAGTTAGAATATCTACTCATATTTATTTAGAAGATATTGTTCATTTTTCACTTCCTCTGCAAAGTTTCCCCTGATCAGATTGGCTCACCCTTCTTTCTTCCTTCTCTAAGATTGACAGTCCTCAGTGTTCTCCGCACCCCCCCCCCGTAGACTTTTATTGCTAATTGTCATATTTATGTATATGTCTCTCCAATCTGACAGCAGGAGATGGGTCCCAATGTCCCTCAGAACACCCAGCATGGTCTAGGCACTTATGCTGACAGTTCAAGGCTGAAGAAAGGCATGTGACTATTCATTTAGCTAATGCGACTTCTAGTAATAAAAGCTGACACTGAATGATACCAGACACTGAACTGGGCACTTTACGTCATCCAATTGACAACAGTTATGAGACCAGCATTATTACTCCTATATTTGTAAATAAGAAAATTGAATTTGAGAAAAGCGCTGCATTTAAAATACAGACGTCTAATCTCAGTAATTGGGAGGCTGAGACAGAAGGATTGCAGTGAGTTCAGGACCAGCCTGGGCTACAGAGTGAGACCCCATCTCAAAAAATATAGAGAGACCTCAAATTATTTGATGCTACTCTCCTCGACATTTATATTCCTTCCTCTTGAATCTGGTTGGGCATCGACTGTGTCTACTTATGGAATATGGAATGATTGATATTGTATGGCTTCCGAGGATGAGTCATAAAACATCAGGCACTTCCACTTTGTTCCACTAGAAGCTATGTACCTGGAGAACCGAGATTCAGGGCAAGTAGCCCCAACCCTTTGAGAAAGCCATGTTGTGAGGAAGCCACAGCACATGGTGGCCATGGGCAGATGCTTTGGTCACCAACCTTTGTCTTTGAAAGTTTCCAGACCAGGAGGCAGCCATGTGAGTGAAGAGTCTTTAGATGATTTTGGTCTTAGTTTTTAAGTATCCTCAGTTTCATATCTTCCCAGTGAGGCCTCAAACATCAAAACGTAGAGACAAGGCCATCCCAATAGCATCCTGACTCACAGAATTCAGAGCATAATACAGTAGTTATTTTAAGATGCTGAATCCTGGGGTGATTTTTTGCACCAACAATAAGCAAAACAGGGGTTAATTGAACTTGACCAAAGTCACCTAGATAATAAGTGACAAAGGTGGAATTCAAACTCAGAGAATCTGACTTCAGAACTTGTGTTATTGAATTTCATATGGATCTGCTGGTATGAAGTACTCTGACAGGGTTGATCTAGACCCCGGAATGCAAAAGCTGTGGCCAGAAGAACTAGAGCTTGGCTGATCCCAGGCACCTCTCTGGAGTGGAAGGAGTGGCACCTAAGGGTGGGCAGAGGCTCTGCCTCAAACACAGTGGCTCCCAGCGGATGAGTGGGCTGGGGAAATAAAAGGTCAGCTTCCCTTAAGAAAAATTTTATGGGAAAGATGGAGATTGATGTGGATCTCAGGGATATGCTTTATCTAGTATATTCAATGCCTGGCATAGCTCCATCCTCAGTGAGTGGTTTTTGTCTGTTTGTTTATTTATTTCAGTGCTAGGTCCCTGGAACCCAGGGCCTTTACACTGTGCTACATCTCCATCCCTTTTTTTGATTTTGATTTTGAGGCAGGGTCTTGCTAGATCACTAAATTGCCAAGGCTGGGCTTGAGCTTGGCATCCTCCTGCCTCAGCTTTCTAGAGTGCTGGGATTACAGATCTGCACCACCTGGCCTGGCTCTGAGTGTTCACTGTAAATGTGATTTGTTGGCACAATGGGAATTGGATCCTGGATGAGAGAAAAATAGAAGGGCACACTACACTTTGAAACGCATTTTTTATATATCTTAAGGATAAAGTAAAATAAAAGTTGGCTGAAGCTTCTCTCTCTCCCTGTGGTTGTCATTCTGGAACTTTCCATAACTTAGATTTGGTCTCCTTTGAATCAAACCCTGGGGAGGTCTCTGCTGATGCTGTGCTTGGTGCCTCCTTTCTAAGGTGCTGCCTAAAAGCAGGTTTTCCTGGAACTTCCTCCTTGTCGTGGTGGTTGAACCTACTGAGCCAGTTCACCATTTGTTCCTAGGACCACATCCCCTACCATCCCTGGTGGCAGGAAGTTTGGGAAAAGTTGGTTCTCTGCAAATGGACTTTGGGAAGGGCGGGGGAGGGGGGGTGGGGGGTGCGGAGTGGGGAGGAGTGGATTCAGGAAGGTGGGGCTGGTGGCAGATCTCTGAAAGCCAAGACTAATTCCGCAGTCTAGTCACTCCTTCAACATTTAGTGTATCCGGGTGATTGTTCCCTGGTAGGCCAAACCGGTCTATCTGCTGGGCCTTTTGTCATGTTAACTGCAGCCGATCAATGGATTGAGGTCAGGACTCCTGATGTAGGTGCAAGCTTAGAGGGAAAAAAGTCTCAAAGATTCATTTTTTCTCGTCTGGTAACACTCCGGTCACTTATTTTTTCTCAGTTAGCCTCTGCCGCTCTAAAGTGGATATTGATCAGTGCTTTAATGCAAACCTGTCAAATTAATTTTGCAGACCTGGGATATGACTGGCCTAAAATTGCTTCTGCATCTGTTCTCTGCAGCAAGCCTATGAATTTTAATCACGGCCAGAATGGGCTGGTGGCTTTTTTTGTTAGAAACTTGAATAGGAAAGGTTTAAACTGTAAATGCCAGGGAATGATGCTGTTTTGTTCCTTCCAGAAACTCATGTGGTGGAGGTCAAAGAAATTATTATGTCGGGTGTATTCTTGGCAGATGCTGCGTGGAGCGCAGCGCGGCTTTCCACAGAGCTGCGCCCAGGGAGCGCCGGGGCCTCGGTAAACACGCAGGTCCAGGGCTGCAGCTGTGGGGGAGTCACAGGCACCCAGATTCCTTCACAATTTGCCACCTTGGCCTGACACCTTGGCCAGTCTGTGCTGTCTCCATCTTCTGTTTTACTGTTATCCAAGACAGTGCTACCTCCGAGGGGTGAAAGAAGCTTAGATTTCACATTGTTTCAAGATATTAGTTCTAAGCCTGCCTCTGCCTCCTTGCCCCATGTAATTGGGCACAGCAATCAGTGACTTTCTGAGACTCAGGCTCACCCCTGGGAGAGAATTCTCCAGGCTGTTTGGGCCCAGGGACAGGTACAGACGTTCCGCTAGGGAAGGGAGGCCTTCAGGTGCACTCAGCATGTCTCCTCAAGTCACCATCCTGAGTCTTGGCAGGAGAGCCCTCCATTCCTCTGTCTCCAGGAATGGAGCCAAGGTGGACATCATTTCTGCCAAGTAAAATTCTGGTCAATTCTGATACTATCACCAGTGTCCTTCTGCTGCTTGTACCCCCTGGATACTTTCTGAGTGCACTAGTGAAGCAGACAAGGCCTTTTTGAGGTCCTAGGATGGACATGGTACATAATTACAAGGCTCTGTTTGCTTCTGTCTGGGGGTAGCCCTGTCTCCTGTCGGTCTTGGTAAGTTCCCTCTGCATAGAATCCTTGGACGATGACTCTAACTACATTTGGCCATCATTGCATGTCACCCTCATGTATTTATGGAGTGCTACGTGAGCCCACCTCTGTTCTCAATGCATATCACCTGGTTGAAATCACATAAGGATGATACTATCCTCTCCTCAAGCTGTTGGGGAGACCATTGAGGCACAAAGAGTTTTGTCAACTGCCCAGCCGGTGTGGCTCGCAGTAGTGCAGCTGCCTTTGGAGAGATCCTCTGTCAGTCTCTGTCTGTACACTGAGGCACTTGATGTGGTGTCACCTTAGCCAGGCCCTTGATGGTTGCACCTTTTTTTTTTTTCTTTTACTTCATCAATAAAACTCTAAATTCCCCAAAGGTATAGTGCCCTCTACTTCTTCAGTGTTCAGATACATAATATACATAATTGGGATGCTGAGGCCAGAGAATCACAAGTTCAAGCTCAGCCTTGGCAATTTAGCAACTTAATGAGATACTGTCTCAAAATAAAAAAGTAAAAAGGGCTGGGGATGTGGCAGGGACAACTTTAGAGCAAACTTAAAGAGGGACAACTTATAGAATAAACAAGGAAGGGTGCAGGGAGAGAGAATGATTTTGCCCCACACGAAAATATGTTGTCTCTTCAACTATGAGGGCCTCAGCAGCACCCCTGTCTCTGTGAGTCTCCTGGGGGAGCTTGTCACTAGAGAGAAAAGAGGCCTGGGCTGTCTCAGAGCTTGGCCAGCTACCTCCATGATGTGAATCAGATGGCTAGCGAAGTTGCACTTCAAACTAGACAGTGTTAATACTTTAAAGTGGTTAGGTTCCGGGGTCTAAGTTATCATTTAAAGAATGGGGATGGAAGGTTGAGGACAGTAGAGTTGGAAGTAATGGCTAGGAAATCGGGTCATCTTGCTTTTCATTTTGATGTTTTGAATCACTCTGTGAGACTAGGGTGGCACAGTGTAGCTCACAGTAGAGGCACATCATGGATATACCCCCACACTCCTGTCCCAGAATTTTCTCCAGTTAAGCACAACTGCAAGACCTCGGCTCCTTTATTTCAGACTACTGGGTCCCCATTCCTGTCCCAGCCTTTCCTGCTAAAGACATTCAAGAAAACCTTGTGATCTTCACATCTAAGAAGACAAGGTTTTGCTAGTTGGTTGTCACATACAGCTCAGTGGAGTTGACAAGAGCATGGGTTATACCACTGTTGGGTGAGTAATTACGGTAGCCCTCAGGCACGCCTCGTACAAGAATTCTGTCGCATGTGATTCTCCTTTCTACTTCATGGCTCTGCCTCTTCAGTCCCTTGGGTGCACATGTAGCAGGGATGTCAGCCCATGTTTACGCTCCTGCGGTGAGCCCAACTCCTCCCAAAAGAAGGCAGAGATGTCTTTCTCACAATATAGCTTTCAGATCCCAACAAGGGATGCTGATTGCCCAGGTTTGGATCAATAAGCTTTGGACTGGTCACCTTTGGGAGTGTTTGTAGGTAGGGCTGCTGTGCTTGTGTGTGTTGGGGAGCAATTCTCACTAGGGATGCCAGAGTAAATAGCACAGAGGTAAAAGTATGGAAGGAATCAACTTGCAAGGATTCATTGATTATTTGTGGCTGCACATCACCTTTTCCTGAGTTCATAAATTTATCTCAAATGAGCTGATATCCTTCCCCAGGAACACCGTCTCCAATTCAGCCTCCCTGTCCCCCACGTGCTCCTTGAGTCCTTGGCATATGGGAAACAGATTCTTCAAGCAGGCTCCTGCTTCCTTCCTCAGGATCCTCCTCCAGGCCAAGCAGAAAGCCAAGGTGTAGGAGGCACCATTGAATGTGTTGTGAATGAGTGTCTGTTCAGTGAATGAATGACTCCATGAATGAGAGAAAAGGAAATGAAAAGCAATTAGACACACACACTCAGAGCTCACAGACCACACAGCTTCCTGCCCTCACTTGCCTGTTAAAAGCTTTGTGTCCATGATATCAGTTTTGGGTTCCTGGGTTCCTGAGGGGAGGGGCAAGAGGCATTTGCTCTGTGGTCTGCAGGAAAAGGCATCAGGCTAAAGATCAGGGCAGTTGTCTTGCCATTAATTACCTGTATGACCTTGGGCAAGCTACTTAACCTGTTTTTTTTTTTTTTTTTTTGCTTCAATTTTATCATCTATTGAAATGGTACCCTACAACAGGGTTGAGGAGAATAGACAATCTGAGGAAGTTAACAGTATTGAGAATAATTAGGAAAAAAAGCATGGTGTGGAAGAAAATAGATTAATCTTTATTACCTTTTTCAGAATTCACAGGGTAGGGGTGGTATGCAGGAAAGCAGTGTGGAGGGACCCATACTCATGAAGGAAGTCCCACAACACCCACGGGTAGTCCTGTCATGTGCCCGATCCCAAAAGATGAAGGTTGAAAAGTGAAAGATTACTTCCTGCCCTTAAGGAAAGATATACAACTATAAAACAATGAAACAATCTGGTACTTACGGAAAACTCTTGAGTCCATTAATCTGATGCACTGGACACTGTTTTAGAATCTGAAGGGAAGAGAACAGTCTTGTTTTAAGAGATCCCCTTGAGGGAATCAATAAATACATCAATAGGCAGGTTGTAAATGAGCCAGAGGGTTTCAGCTCCAGAGCAGGGTACTATGGTGCAAACAGCTCGGGGCAGGAGGCTGCTTCGGCGGAGTGGCCGCTGGGAGAATCTCGAGGTGGTGGCTAAAAGTTCAGGCCTAATCAACTAGAAGGAGGAAGGATAGAGCACACAGATGAAATGGCCAGAACATAGCGTGGGCCTCGGAGAGGACAGTGTGCACAGAGCACAGTGAACCTGGGCAAGGTGGACCTGTAGTTAGGAGAGGAGCACAAGGCCGTGAGAATCCATTGGAAGCTAAATAAGAGATGATCCAAAGAGAAAGACTAAGCACCCGTGGCACCGTGTTATCAATGAGGAATTAAGGAATGAGTTCTTTATATTCTTCCTGAAGCTTCTTTACACATTTAAAGTTATTTCAAGATTAAAAAAAAAAAAGTGAGGAAAAAAGGATGCACAGATTCCTGGTAGATAGTCAGTTGCAGGGGATGAAATAGATTGTGTAGGCTGATACCAAGTGTGAAGGGAGTGAAATATAAGGGATTTTGCAGTGGCTTATGGGACATTGTCAAGGTGAGGGTGGTAAGGAGCGATCATTTCTGAGTGTACTTCTGGAGTTCTGAATTCCTTTTATATTGCTGTAGTAACAAGTGCCACAAAACTAGTGGTTATAAATAGTACTTTTTCACTATCTTACAGTTCTGTGTGTTAGAAATCTGACGGAGGTCTCACAGGGCAGAAATCAAGACACAGGACTCTCTTCTGGAAGAGTGAGGGCAGAATCATCTCCCTGCGATTCCCAGTTTCCCGAGAGCCGTCTCCAGGCCTTGCCCAGAATTCCCACATGACAGTACCACTAGTGAAGGATGGATTCTTCCAGTGCTTGACCCCTCTCTCTGGCCATAGCCCAAAAGTCCACCTTTTAAGGACTCATGGGATTGTGTTGGGACCACCCAGATAAACCAGGACAATGTTTCCATCTCAAAATCCTAAACCTTAATTGTATCTGCAGAATTCCTTTTGCCATGTAAAGCTAAACAATCAGTTTCCCTGGAATTAAGGTATAGATATTTTTAGAGGGCATGACTTTGCCTATTACGTGGCACAACCACTAAGATTTGGTGGCAGACTGGATGGTGTATGAGGAAGAGAACGAAGGGGGGGCTGGCTGCTTCTTCTCAAGCCACTGAGGGAAGCTGGAACACTCTCTAAGATAGCAAGGCACTTGGGGGAGTGGACTGGAGGTGAGGGCAGACAGGAAGCGAAGCAACAGCTCCGTTTGAGATCTGAGAAGTCTCAAGTTGGTTCAGGCCACCACAGCAGAGGGATTTCACACTTAGGGGGTGGCAGCAGCATCATAAAGACCAAGCTTCAGAGTGGCCCTCATGGGAACCCCCAGTAATGCCTCTTGGAGCAATAAACAGATATGGGCCCCAAACAATCAATGAGAGCTAAAATTACATATAATTCCATTCATAAAAGACCATCCAGAGGGGAAAATAGTGCCAGGTGGAGAAGTGGCTGGTCAGATAGTTTAGGCTTCAACAAAGCCTGGTATGATAGGTTACCACCTGTGGGCAGGCTGCAGGGGCCAGGGACAGCCATGACAGGACCTCGAGGAAGTAAATGGCACAATGCAGAGCAAGGACATGAGGACACCTGTCACAGATGTTCCATATACAGATCAGGCATTTCACTAGCTGGGTAGGTGGACACTTACGTGTGAGGTCTGTCTGGTGGCCCAGACCGCTTAGGGGACCCCTAGCCAAGATTACTGCTGGTGTATGCAGCGGAAGGGATGTGAGCTGGACACAGGTGGTGTAAAATGGAGGGAGGGGCCTCATTTTTCCTTCAGAATTGCCTCTCTTAAATCAAACAACTCAATCCAGGTGGAAGAGGGTTGGCAGCTGGGAGGGGAGAAAAAGGAGAAGCAGACGATAAAAAAATCAATAACACTGCCCCATAAAATAAATTGAGATTTGTGGAATTCACTTCCACTTGACATCAAAGATGCCGATTTGGTGAATTCATTTAAAGCCAAATTGAAAACGTATCATTTTAATCCAGGTCCTCAAGCTGCCCCCAGCTCCATGGTAAGGGTCCAGGGGCTGGGTTTATAGCAGCTTCCAATGATGCACTTGAGGGACCAACCGACATCTGTCTCTCGTTAAACTGTTCTCGGGGTGGCAGAAGAGGTGCAGGTTTCCGCACCCTCCACAAGGGCCAATGTCCCTCCAGCCAAGGTTGTTCCCTGGAAACAGTAGCATGGTCATCTCCAGTCACCTGCAAAATGACTCTATGAGGCAGGTGCAAGGCCAGCCAGCTTGGTCCTTGGGTATCTGGTCCTGTGCAGCTCCTTTGAGTTCTCTGGACCTGAATGCTTGCCCCTGTAAGGGAGTGAGTGTAGGAAAAGAAAGCAGATCTGTAGAGTCCACAGACTCCACGTGCAATTTCTTTCCCTCTGATCAAGAGCATGGTGTGAATAGGGGTGTGGAGGCAAGGGGGCAGAGGTCTGCAAAATCCTGAAAAAACAAGGCAAGCACAAGACCAAATGAACACAGGATGAGATTTCTTGGTCCAGACATCAAAAACTGAAGACACATCCAAAAAACTGCTGGGCCTGGTGCCAAAACACATCTTAACCGAAATTAAAACTCAGTCCCCGTCTGGAGGTTTCCTTCAACCCAGGGCATGGACATGAGCAGGAAGTCTGCAGGCTGCTGGGTTAGGATGATCCAGTCCCAGACTGTGGAGAATTGACCCGGGGCGGTGGGGGGGGGGGGGGGGGGGGGGGGGGGGGGGGGGGGGGGGGGGGGGGGGGGGGGGGGGGGGGGGGGGGGGGGGGGGGGGGGGGGGGGGGGGGGGGGGGGGGGGAGGGTAACAAGGGCAGATGTGGCTAGGGCAACTCAGAAGTATGTATAGACCCTGTGGTCCAATATGTGGACAGGTGGTTACAACGAAGTATCACGAGTGAGCAGGACCAGGAGTATGAGCTGGCAACTGAGGGTCTCTGTGCCTCAATTTACACACTATGAAGAAGGGAGAGGCAGTGATAGTCTTGCCATAGAGGACATCCCAGGATCCTCACAAAGGAAAATGCAAAGCACACAGCATGATACTTGACAGATAGCTGACTCTTTTAATAAATGTTTTTAGAGTAGTGATTATAATGACCGGTTGGGGGCTTTGGGCAAGCCATCGAGCCCTCATCCAGGTCTCAGTGTCCCTCTTGATAGGCTCCCTACATTCCATGCCACACTGAACTTGGAGAGTCTCTGACTCTGGGGGTCCTTCTTCCCTAAGTGACTGTACAGCTGAGCGAGGAACGTCACTCCAAGCCCGCTGGTCCCAGCAACTTCTAGCCCCAAACCTCTAGAGCCTTGGGCAGGGACATTTAGGAGTTCAGAAGAACATGAAGGAGTCAGCCCCAGGGGAGGCCTGGGAGGGGCTGCGGCAGCCAACCAAAGACCAAACCCGTGGCCACTTCTACCTGGAGCCAACTTGGCTTGGCTGAGCCCAGGCTTTGGGCTCCGGGACTTGAGCTAGATTTGACCTCCTCAAATTGAATGTTCAAGTTAGCCTAGATTTGCAAAGCAATTTGTTAATGCTCCTGTGCAGGGGCTGTTTTCTCTAGGGTTTTAAAGAAAAAACTCATTTCAATGTAAAATTCACAGCACCAAATTGAAATGTATTCTGAGCAGAGTGAGCTGTTCAGAATTTCCAGGCCCCTGTGATCAGCAGCACGTCACATTGTAATTACACCTTTCTTTGTGCATCAGCTGCAGGCCTGGCGAGGAAAATAGAAGATAATGCTGACCCTTTCCAGAAGAGAAAGGACTTTTGTGCCTGTTCCCTTTCACAGAGAATTCTGCTGAGATGATGGGGGATAGGGACACCTGAATCAATCTATCAAGGGGAACAAAACCATTAGTATCTTCAGCTTTCTTAGCCAAGATTGGTTCCTCTCAACAGTCTGGAGTTTAACTCTTATTTCTTCAAATGCATTGGAGGCAATAAAAGACAGCTGGAGCATCTACTTTCTAGCACATCTTGCTTCATTTTGCTCAAAGCTGATCCTGAGCATTTGCCTCACACATGTACACGTACATGCCCATGTACACAGGTCACAAGTATGTGTACACATCACATGTATTCATGCAATGTACATATATAAGTGTATTCCTAGTGAGATATACACTATATACCCAAACTCATAATACCTTGCTTTGTCATACCTCTGCATAAACTTAATAATACAAACGTACTTCTTTCAATACTAGTAGACCAATAATTGGATCATAATTCCAAAAATAGAAAATTTTAGGTAAGGTCTGGGTTTGGATGGTCCTACCGAATTTTTGTTAAATTTTTAAAAGTATAATGATATAATAATTAAGTAGGAGGATGTCTTCATTTTTGGAGACATAAGATGAAAATTTGTTAACAAAATGTCAACATATCTGTGCCTTGCTTTCAAGTGATTCAAAGACAGAGAGAGAGATACTGAGTGGAAAATGGCAACTTGTTCATGCTTGAATATCGTATGGGACAGAGACAAATTCATTGTAAATTCTGTACAAAAATTTTGAAACATTACAGTACAGTATAGTGTATACTATTATATATTTTATTAAATGTAGGTTAAAATATCACTGTAGTGCTCTACACTGTGGTACGCTATAGAATATGTAGCATAGTATACTATAAATATTATACGTTTTTGAATTCTTTTCTAATGAAAAATTAGGAAATAAAAGTTAGGAAAATTTCTAATTGTATATGGCTGTCATCTTCTTTCAAAGTTAACAATCTCATAAGGACTTCAGATTCTGATAACCTACACAAGAATTGATTTTATAAGTGAGCGTTAGGGATTTTTGCCGGAAAAAAGGATCTGAAATGATAGGAGAAAATGAGCAGAGAAGACTGTCTTGGGTCAAGAGAAAATTTGCACGCCAGTTCCTTCAATCCCGGAGAACAGGCCTTTCTTCTTTCATAGTGAGCATCTACTACAGGTGTTTTAGCTCCAAGCATTCCAATGCATGAAATACTACAATATTCTCAATCAATAACACTGAGTGACTGGCAGTGAGATTCAGGAAGAACGAACTCCACTTCGAAGGTAAAAGGAGGGTATATGACGTCACTCGGTAACTGGCTAGAGATGCCGTATGGGACAACTTCCAGGGGGACAAAGACTGTAGACACTTTGCTGTATATTTAGAGGCAACTGTCAGCTACCTTTTGTAGAAACCACACACAGCAAAACCTGACACTTGCTTCCTCATTATGATTATCAGGATAATGCAGTCTCACTCCCTTTTGAGCTGTGATGCTGACAATTACGGATGACTAGACATTTTCGTAGTGTCTGGATAACTTATTTAACCCAATGAATTATGCTCCATTACCACCCCTATTTTATACCTGTGGGAACTGAGACAATGTGAGTGGCAGAAAGCAAAGACAGACTGTGTGATCAGGCAGTTTGACCCCAGAACCTGTTTTTTTATTATTATTTCGATAAACCCCTTGTACCTATCCTATTCAAAGCTCCTGCTAAAGCTATGCTTCTGAAGCTGAAGCTCCCTCTGGAGGACCACCAAAAATTGGCTCTCGGCTATGATATTCTGAGACATTTTCTGGAGCTGATTTTTGTACAACAATGCCTGTGCTCTCTGAGTAATAAACTGTGCAATGCCATGCTTCATTTGAATGAAGGCTGATCTTTGCCTCAGAGTCCTGCACGGGTGTGCTCATTCTGTTCTTCAAATTGGGATTCCTTACTGTCTCGGTCACGTTCCCACTGCTAGAACATAATTCCTATCCTCCAGCTTCAAGGAGGAGAGGTATTTTAGCTCTTAAGTATAAGAGCTGGTTCCAAGGCAAAAATCTGCAACAGTGGGAGGGTCTCTGGTGGAGCACAGCTGCTCACTGTATGGTTTTCAGGAAGCAGAGAGCAAAGGGAGCAGCCAAGGAGGGTGATATACTCCTCTGGGTAACAACCCAGTGACCTAGCCCTCCAAGCAGACTCCAACTCCTAACTGCACGTGAAATCATCAGTAGATAAATTAATAGATGAGAACAGCACCCCTATGATCCAGCATAAACACATAAAACTTTGAAAGATTATTTTAGATTTAACCTGGAGCACTCACCATCTCCCCTTAAAGAATCAAGTCTTCATGGACAAAGTCAGATCAGACCACTTCCTGCCTGTGCCTCCCAGGGAGAATTCCACATTCCTGCTCATGGGGTTGCTGTAGGTTCTGAACCAGCATGCCTACCCCACCTCTCCTCTGTCTCTTTCTGGAACACCTTGATTTTCTTCAAGCAGCCACTCCTTTCCCGTGGAACCCAAGGACAAACCTTGAGGAGTACAAGCTAATTCAAGTAATTATATTCCTCATGGTTAGAAGCCGGTTTGCAAGCAGATATACAGCCCCATAATGTTTACGTCAGGCCAATTAGTCAGGCTTGGGGACTTCTAAGAGGCCCTCACTGAGGCAGTGATGTCTTGCTTCTTCTGCAGATGTGGTCTGGCGGTGATACTGGCAACTTTTGTGGCCAGCATGCAGATAAAAGTACTGGGACAAGGAAGTTGGGTCAAGAACAGCACAGTAGCAGGCACATACTGTACCAGGAGCTGCTTGGCCTCGGGACTTCCTGTTAAGGGCGATGATCAGTCCCTCCCCTGAGTTGGATTCTATGTTGCTTGCAACACAAAGCATTCTGGCTGATAATATAGACATCCCTTAGTACTCACCACACTGGATTACAAGCATTTGTACAGGGTCTCTTTTCGCTTTTATCCTGCCTGGGCCAGTTATGTTCCTGAGGATGGATATTTTTTCCAATTCATTCTTTCCTTTTAGAAAGAATCCTGATCCACGACTAGCAGGGAGTAAAAGAAAATTGGTTATCCAGGTGTTGATATATCCTAGTGCGTCCTGGGTAGTTTCCTCTTAGGAATTATTCCAAGGGATTTATCCATTTCACATCCTTTTTGGAATAAGGTGAGATATAATATGTAAGGGGAAAGGAAGAAAGGCACAAAGGCTAAATTAAATGTATCTATTAAAATAGGTGTTTTAGAAAAATAGTTTCCATGGCAACCTCAATAGAAGAAGGGACGGTGGGAGATTAAGGCATAGATGTAGTGATTTTTTCAACCTTTACTTCGCCCACATTCTCCTTTGACACTTTAACCTTCTCATATTCCTCCTAGGGCCTCGGGATGGAGGGTAGCTTCTCGAGCTTGGAAACTTCTGTCTTCAACAACTTCCTACTGTTCATGAAGATTTTTTTCTCAAGTTTTTATGTGTATAGTTCACACCTTAAAAAGTAAGTCATTAAGAATATCTCCCAAATAAAATTACTATATTCTAATATCAAGTCTTCATTTGCAATCCCTCGATTTCAAGATTCAAATGTGGACTGCTCCTTCGAGCAGAACTGGTCGGAAGCCCTTGATGATTACATGAAGACACCAGAGACACAGCAGAACCCTGGCCCTAGGCTGTGGTACTCCTTCAGAGTTTGACTTCATTGTACACCTTGTTAATTAATGTCCATAAACAGTGAAATAGAAAAACTGTGCCTGCTTTCTTATTATCTTTGTGACCAGGGTTAAATGTGCTTATGAGTTTCAAATGCTTTGGACTTGAGAGGTCTTCAACCAAATGTTTGGCTAGAAAGCAGAGCTTCCAGAAGCTTCATGATCTGCGAAGAACTCAATGCCACTCTCCAGTTGTTCAAATCCCCAGAAGGTCTTTAGCAGGCAGGAAATATGGGGCAAGCTGGAAAATAGGAAAAGGAAAGGAAAGAGGGATGCTATGGACAAGGAGTAGAGAGATGCTCTTGGAGGGCAAAGATGCCAGCCCCAGATAAACAGGGATTCTCTAAGTAGATCCTTTCCCTGTCAGAAACACAGTTCACAACCACAAGGAGCTCTGTTTCCAGCCTTTTCTTCTCTATTTTATTCTGTCGGTCACCAGAGGTTCCAAAAATACGATTCACTATGTCACTATGCTGAGAAATCTTTAATTCACATCCTACAAAAACCAGCTGGACATCTAACTTACATATCAAGCACCATATAAGTCACTCTGGGGGCCCCAAAATAAGAAGAAATTGTTTTCCACGTGAAGAGAAGACACGACGCATGAACAGGAACAGAGCATAAACATACTACATTGAATTGTGCCTGTACACTCTACGGAAGCATAGGCTTTGACAGACTATAGTGCAGGTGGATGTAGGAGCAACGAGGTATTACAAGTCAGTCCTCTGCTTGCCAGCAGAGATCAGAATGAGGCCTACTGTGTCTCAGTGTCCACATATGTCTAGCGGAGATAGCAAGAGGATTTTCTCAAAGAGCTACTGCAAGCATTGAATGAATTAATGTTTTGAATGGTCTGACCTATAAAAAGCATTAGAGGAGTATTTGCTGATATTATTAACATTATTACTTTCAGCTAAGCCTAGGAGCAATGTGGGGTGTGTGGTGAGATGATGAGAGGAAACTAGCTGCCTATGTTAAAATAATTAAATGGGAGGCCATTAAACTGAGGTGCCTCTGAAGCCCTGGGTTGTCCCGTAAGCAAACCAACACCTAAGTCTAGCTCATTTCCTGGAAGCGGCGAACTCAGAATAAGCCCACCAATCACAGGAGGCCAACCAGACATTAGATCGTCTTGAACTTCCCACTGGGATGGGCCAAATAAGACAATTAGTTGAATTTCCATCCAATCATTTGCTTTGCTTCCTCATTCACTCTGTAACAGCCTCCACCTCACTTCCTGTTTGGAGCTGTTCAATATTTAAAATCACTGTCTGCTCAAATAAACTCAAACACGTTTATGTGCCAAAGTTTATCTTTCAACACACACCTAAAAGAATATTAGATGGTTTGGCTGAGCCTTCGAGGGTGTGAGCTCTGTGTTCACCCTCCTCAGACTCTACTTTCAGACATGGGATTTGGTCACAGCCAATTTGGTTCACCACCACACTGTCCCCAAACTTGCTGAGGTCAGAGGAGGAGTAAGAACCAGCAAACGACAAGAGGCAAAGGGGACAAAAATTAGGATTGAGAAACAAGGCAGGACAAGGACAATTACATCAAAGCAAACAAGAAAGCTAACAGATGAAGGTCATCCAAACCCCCAGGCTTATCCAAAACTAAAAGTATAGGAAATCGTCCGTCTCCGCCTTGACTTGCTGTGTGGTTTTACAGTTCCTCCACCTTGCCTAGGACTTGAACACCAAGAAACTTCCCCTAAAGACTTGAGGTGGTCAAAAACTCTACCTCCCAATGGGTGGGCTGAACCAAGTATCCCATTGGGCCACGACTCCTGTCAATCTCCAACCTTGAATCTTCTCATATTTCTAGGACTCTGAGGACACAGTGCCTCTTCCTGCAAGGTGGGAGCCTTTCTTACAGGCTGTCGCCCACTCTTTAGAGTATACTTTCCCGTTAATGAGTCTACGGTTCTTATTAGTTCAGTGTGTCCTGTTCAAATCTTTGTTTGGAATACCAAAAACCTGGATATAAGACCTCAGGGAATACCTAAAACCTGGATACACGACTTTAAGACCTCCATCCAGTAACATTACCAGGTGTAACCTCTGCTCATGCTCTCCTCCTGCCAGCATACACTATCCCAGTGGCAGTGAGAGCCTCCCGGGGCTGGAAATTACAGCTTCAGCTGCACCCTGAGGAAGAGGCTACCACTTTTGGTGCCCAATATTCCCACCCTCCCCCAACTGATTAAAGCAGTACTTGGATTATCTCACCCTTCCAGGTATCCCTCCCCAGGAGGGGATGTATATAAGCAGATGGGATCAATCTGCAGATACCTACAAAAGTCACACCCCAGAATAGCTGGCTACATTGGTGATGTCACACCCAACTCTATTCTTCACCACCCACTGAGGACAACTTTTTACTGGTCGCTTGAAGTGTCACTCTGGCTTCTGTAGCCCCACTCCTCTCTCCTTCCCTCCAGTCTTCAAGCAGCCCTCCAAGTTCCTCTCCCTCCAGCACATTATTTCTCTAGATTCTAGTCCTATACTTGATATACACATCCAAAAATCCAAATGCTTACTTAGCAAGACAAAAGGCCATTCCCCTAGAAATAGGTCAGCTTTCCTCAGGATACAGTGGTGGCCCTGAATATCAACATTATCCTTTATACATTTGAATGCTTTCCCTTCTTCAAAATGAATCCTCCCCCCAGCTGTTTGTGTTGGGCGGCTTGAGGTGGTCCTAAGTATTCCCCCTGCCTTCCCAGAACAGAGGTTCCTTCTCCAAGACAACTGTTTTCTGCAGCGTCAGTTTGAGTAACCGTGCTGAATTGTCCTGACGTAGTGGGAGGCCTGGTTGCAACTTGTTCCCGCATATAATTCAGCCTCACGTCTCTAATTGCTGGAAGCTTTCTCTTCTCTGCTGACTTCTGCCCTCCCTGTCTCCATGACTCGACTCGTTTTCATGCTTGGGCCTTGCTTTCTGTGCTTGTTTGTGCTGCTTCTAACTCTGAATACAGGTGACTCTTGTCCCTCTGTCTTGGCCATGTGATCCTCTAGTAGCTCTGATCACCGAATGTAGTATAGACATGGTCAGACCAGATCTTGCGTCTGCTGGGATGTGGCCTCTAGAAGGAGTCACCTAAGAGTGCAAGGACAGTCACAAATTGTTCTCAATAACAGCCAAGTTCAGCAGCAGCTGGTGATGACAAAACTGGCCACTGGATCCTCAGCAGTGTTCTGCTACCTTGATCTTGTGTGTGCTGGACCTCGTTTTGATTCCTATCCATTTCACCTTCTGAACTTCCTTTATTTTTTCAGAAAATTCCTTTCTCTTTCAGCCATCAGATTTATTGAAGACAAGAGTTCAGACCTGTTCTATGCTCATATCCCGCTGGGACCTGGCCTCATGGCTGTGTGACCCAGTAATGGAAAAACTGACAGGTGCTTACTCCGGGCACAGGTCTGGCCTACAGGAAGTGCCCTGTGGCTCCAGAAGTAGCACAAGGAGGACATTGCTAAGGCTTAAATTTCCTAATTTGATGCTGAGGCTGAGACAGTGATACTCTTTAAAGAGTACAAGTCGGTACCAGATGCAATTTCCAGCCCTATTGATCAGAATTTGATGTTAATGACAGAGAGGGTTTTGCCACAAAGTGGACCAAATCTGAGGATCTCAGGAGGTTCCTTCCCTTGGCCATCTGTCCTAATTGTTTCACTCTTTGCTCTCCCTGATGGCCCTACTTGACGTGTCTCTCTCCACTTATGACTTTATCTCTTTGTGTTGGCTCACACCCAGCTACAACCCCAGCTCAGATACCTCCTCCTCCAGTAGGCCATACTTCTAATCAGCTTCACCACTCTGGGCCTCCCTCCTTCATTCTGTACCCACATCACTTGAGTAGGTGGACAGAGATTACTTACGTGTGTGGCTTCCTTCTTGGGAAAGTCACATGAGCGTGGAATCTACGCTGAGATTCCTCTGTGTATCACAAATTCTTAGTGCAGGAAACAGAAGTTCAGTGAGAATGAACACAGGAAGTCTTTTCATCCAAAGGACTGTGCCTGAACACAGCATGCATCTGACCACCACCAGACTCTCTCGTGTGGTCATTGGCTCAGCGTAAATGGACTTTGTTCCTCCTTGGATGTGCTGCTGAGGGGTCATCTGAAGAACAGGTCGCCGACGAGTTGTCTACACACACATCCTTTCTGATTGTTTGGTTAAGAGCTACATTTTCTTTACAGTTGTCACAGGATCCGATACTGAATTGTTAAATCAATGTAAAGAACTTCTTGGCAGTTAAGCGTGATGTAACAATGGAACATAATGATTTGTGAGGTGTGGCTTCCTGTTTGGAAACTCCTCCAGCAAACACTGGCAGGGATGCACTGTTTTCCATACCCAAGTCCTGTCTGTCATGGACCTGTTTTCCATAAAGTACAGTTTTCTGAACTTTGTCCCAGCAATGTAACTTAAATAATATTGGGTAGAGTATAGAAATCTTTTTTTTTTTTTTTTTTTTTGAGGCAGAGTCTAGCGCTGCAGTTCAGCCTAGTCCTGAACTCACTGTGTAGCCCAGGCTGGCCTCAAACTCATGGCAATTCTACTGACTCAGTCTCCCAAGTGCTAATCTATGTGTTTTGCACAAAACTTTCCAGCAAATTTCCTAGCACATCCTGGTCTTGGAAGCCTTCCCTTAGAAGGCTCTTCATCGGGAGATGAGACTGACAACACCCCAAAACTACAGCAGCTCAGAAAGGCTTGCTCTTCCAGGTCAGGTGAAGACGCCATCCAGGTGCCTGGCCTCTCCTTCGGCTTCTAGTGTTAGTCTCTTTCTCAGTAGGTCATTCAGCTACCTGCTGCGTTCTTTGGGCAAACTCAGGAATGGCACTGCTATGTACTGAATAGTTGCCCCTCCCTAAAATTCTTACGTTGAAGTCTCAGCTCGTAATGTGATGATATTTGGAAGTGGAGTTTTTAGGAAATGTCTTAGACCCATCTGTGTTGCCATAACTGAATACTACAGACAGAGTAATTAATAGGAAGTAAAAGTTTATTCACCTTACAATTTTGACACTTGGGAAGTTTAAGGTTCCCTGGCTGCATCTGGAGGGTCCTTCCAACTCACAGAGCTCCCAGGAGCTGGGGGCGGGGAAGTTCTGAGGCAGTGCCAGGTACCACACCTCCAGACAGAGCGACTTTAGCTTTTCTAAGGAATCTCTACACTCATTTCCATAGTGGTTGTTCTAGTCTGCCGTCCCACCAGTAGTGTAGAAGTAACCCTTTTCCCCCCATATCTTTGCCAATAGCTTTGTTTTTTAATTCTTGGTGATAGCCATTCTCGTCAGAGTAAGATCAAATCTCAGTGTTATTTTGATTTGCATTGTTGTGTTTTTCTCCCAACAAAAATGTTTTATTTGTGTCTTAACTTCTTTCTTATATTTGCTCTTTTAGTCATTTATATTTTGGATTTCTCATAAAAGTGAAACCATGATACTTCACCTTTTGTGTTCAGCTTACTTGGCTAAGGCTTACTGTCTCAAGATGTATCCATTTTCTTACAAATGCTTTAAATTTATCTTTGTTTGTGCCAACATAATATCCCATTGTACATGTTTAACAAATTTGCTTTACCTGTTGATGGACGTATCGCCTATTTCCATGACTTAGCTATTACAAGTCAGGCTGCTATAAGCATAGGTGTGCATGTCTGTGTCTAATATAGTATCTCTAGCTCTTTTGGACAGTTGCCGAGGAGAGGTACTGCTGGATCAAATGGGGGAAAACAAAAATAAAAACAAAACAGAGCAAGCTTTTCTCTTGGATCTCTTGCTGCCTTCTTGTAAGGCCATTAATGCCACGATGATGATGATTTACTCTTATGGCTTCATCTAATCTTAATTACACTCCTGACTCCTCAGTTCCAAATACTGTTAGTACTTGACTTTGTAGATTAGCTTCCAAAATGTGAATTCTGAGTGATGCACCCTAAACTACACAGGGAGTAATTAAGTATTGGTGAAGTGATGAATTCCCTTTAGTACCTGTATAGGAAAGACTAGAGCTCTCCTTGACCTCCATATGACATGACATAAAAAAAGTCCATCTGCAAACTAGGAAGAGGGCTCTCAGAAGATATTGAATCTATCAGCACCTTGACCTTGAGCTGCTCAGCCTCCAGAACTGTGAGAAT
Organism: Ctenodactylus gundi; assembly: GCA_004027205.1. NCBI lineage: Eukaryota > Metazoa > Chordata > Mammalia > Rodentia > Ctenodactylidae > Ctenodactylus > Ctenodactylus gundi. The sequence continues at coordinate 181,430 of PVKB01001040.1, forward strand.
AAATTGTTTATTTAAGCACTGCCTATCCACATCCATGTATGGTATTTTGTTACAGCAGCCCAAACTGACACATGTACAGCAACTTTCCAAGATGTCTTGGAAAGGACAATGACACGTAGGTGTTGATTTCAATAGATTCGCTCTTACTGTGCTTGGTGAGCTTCAAGATGTCAGAAGACTGGACCATGCGCTGGCTTCCCCCTTTCTTCTTTAACAAAGTGCCGCAGCGCTTGAGTGCGCTACAAACCTTGAGCAATGGAGTGGGGAGAGGGCACTCGTAGGCAGCATCACAATCATCTCGAGGCTTTTGGCCAACAAAAGTGGTCACATTCTGTTTCAAAGTAATCTCTTTGTTGAATCTAGAGGAGAAGACCCACAACAGGACCTAATGTAGTACCTGCTGCAGCCAGTCACAGACACCTTGTTGGTAAGTGGTAAGCAGTAAAATATATTTCATTTATCCATGAGCGTTTCATGTAAGTTGGTTTATGTCTGTCACCCACACAGGACTGTGAGGCGATTGTTTTGGGTTTTAACTTAATCTGGACTAACCCAGTGCAGGGCTCAGTGCCCTGGTCTCGGTAGGTTTTGTACGCAGACAGGCAAGCTTGCTTGGGTGTCCCAAAGCCTAAAGCAACTCTTGCACCTTCCTTTCCAAGTTTGGAACTTTCAAATACAGAATTAGAATGCTGGTGAACAAATATCCTTTCTCCTTATTTACATCTGCAAAGTTGGAGGGGAAAAAATAAAAAGAACTTTTAGTAAATTGACTCAGAACCAGGGCTCCAAGCAAAACCACAGACATCACCAGGCCTGGTGGCATAGGCCTGTGATCCCAGAACTGTGGGAGACTGAGGTTGAAGGATTACAAATTTGAGCCTATATTGTGCAGTGTAGTGATTTATCAAGACACTGTCTCAAAATAAAAAATAAAAAAAGGCTAGGGATATAGTTCAGTGCAAAGACCCTGGCTTCAATCTTCATTGAAAACAAGAGCAAAACCAAACAAACGAAAGCCCACCACAGAAACCATGCAAACCTTGCCTTTTCCTCTGTGTCTTCCACCCTCTCAGGGTCCCACTGTGTCCTGCCTTCCCCTCCACTCCCTGAGTCCAGTGCTTGACCTGATTTTCAGACCTCCACTGATAGGATGTGCTACTGCTGGTCCTCCAAATGCTGATGGTACAGGGCAGAACCCTCAGGAAGAGGAGGCTCAAGCTCTCCTGTTGTCCCTTAGGTCACCCTAGCAGAACGGCCACCAGTGCTCTCAACCCATCAGGTTCCCGCAGGGGCTCTGCTTGCTACTGAGTTGTTGGTTTTTTCTATTTCTGACAGTGCGATATTGCATATAATAACAATTACCAATGACCTCCACTGGGTTGTCCAATCTCATTATTGCCAGTGCACTTGGTGCCTGCCACTGCCAATTTGCCTCAGCTGAGGTGTTATTCAGTGGGATATGATAGAGCTGTGCAGCAATCTTTTTCCATTTAAATAGTTTAATTGAGGAAAGCTATCAGATGTTTCCAAATTTAATGTATACAACAATTTGCTTTTTCCTATCTCTTTTCAGAGTTGAGTTGGAAGAAAATGACATCTGATTCTTATAGAAGGAAAGCAATTACATCTTGGCGTCTGCCTTCCCCGGCTTGCATATGTTTTTAAACATAAAAAGAAATTCTTAATATGTAATTGTCAGGTAATAAAAAGGGAAAATATTTTACTTTGCGTTTATGAAGTAATTTTTCAAAAGCATAAGGGAATTACATGTTAATGTTTTATGTTTATGACTGCACTCTAATACTGCACTATTTCTTCAAGTTTGGGTTTTTTCCCTCCCTCTCCAAAGATGAGAGCAGAGACGCTAAGGCCTAGCTCAAACCCTGCCTCCCTACCGGAGGTGTCCTTGCAAGCTCAATTTTCTTCTTAGGGCCTCTTCTCGGAGCTCCTGCCTTCTGCACCACGATGTTTCCTACTGCGAGACCCAAGTGTCTTTCTGTTTAGATTGTAAGCTCCTTGAGTACAGATAGATTTATTTCTTCATTCTTATATTTTCCACGGCCTTTAGTAAAGGGCTGAGTTCGAAACAGCTGATGCTCAACAAACACTTGTTGAATTAATCTACACACTGACTTGCCAAGCAACCTAATAATCATCAAGTAAATAGGATGATGTTATTCTAGGACTCCATGAAGGATCCAGAAATTGCAATGCAATGAAATGGACGGATGGATAAATGGTCACATAGAGGAATGGATAAACAGGTGGATGGGTCTAGTCCATTCAATTCATCAGAGATTGTTCTGACAGCTTGATCAATTGAATTAGACATGATAAGTCCTCAAAGCTCTTTCTTAACTACCAGGCTTTCTGACACCAGACTAGGATCACGAGTCTCAAAACATTTTCCAGAAAGAGTCAAGGGGGTACTTTAAGTGTCACAGTGTAGCAGGAGAGCCGGAGGCTTACTATTTCTGTTTCTCAGAGGAGAAAGTTGTGACCTGCAAGTTTATTATTGAACTAACAGGATTTCATAATCACAAATGTCAACTCAACTGTGGCCAACAATTCTATTTCCCTGCAACTGACCGACTCTTTAGATAACTCATTTCAACTATCCTGCGTAACTTCTCACTTAATGAACTCACTTCACGCGTCAATGAGAAAGAGAAGCAAGTGATGGAGATCCTTCATCTTTCCTCCACCACGCTAACCGGTTCCTCACCATCTTCTCTTATCGCCTGTCTTATGGCACAGATGCCTTTGCCTGTGGAAGCTGGTCCCTCCACTGGTGTGATGATCCCGCGGTCTAGCTCACCATTGTCTCACAATGGTCTTTCTCTGGTGTCCTTACCTGTCTATTGCCTTGGTCTCCTGTTGTCTGGGTCATCTCCATCAACATTCCAATACACCACTGTGCTCGGATTTTGTCCATAACAAACCTAACTACAATAAAACCACCCTGTTAGCGTTCATCTCTCTAGCTGCCACTTGACCTTTCTGCTTCTTTTTCCAGAAAAGCTTCTGAATTATATATATGGACCATCTCCATTCCTTCACCTCCTGTTTTTCCTACCATACTCCCAGATGGCTTGTCACGTTGTCCCTTTGAATCTGTTCTTGTCTAGGTTCCTAGGTTCTCAGTTTTATCTTTCTGTTGCCAGAGCCAATGGATAATTTTTGGTTTTTATCCTGCTCTTTTGGCAAGGATCTTACCCAGAAAGTTCTTATGTATGTATGTATGTGTGTGTGTATGTACCTATTCATTCATTCCCTATCTCCCACTTTAAAATATAAGCTCCTTCATTTACTAATGTGCTTTTAGTACTTATTTTTGTATCAGTCACATCATAAATACGGAATAGATGTTCTTGTTTCTCAATGCACTTGTTTCAAGCAATCTCAAATCTACTTCATATCATTAGGCGTGGAGTCCCAGAATATTAGATTGGGAGATCATGGAAGCAATTTTGGTTACGTTGAGTCACGAAGTAATTTGAGTGATATCATTTTACTGAGAGCTTCTGGAAGAAGTAGCGTTTGGGCCAGTGCTCTTGGCTCTTTTCATAACACCTGGTCCATGCTGTGTGGCAGAGTCACATGCTATAGCATTCACTCATGGTAGGTCCAGAGATGGGTGATCTCTTAGGACCAGAGAAACCCAGTAACTGACGAGGGAGAAAACTTATGCATGTGGCAATTTCTAATCTTTTCCTACAGCTGAATTCTGTGGTAGAACGCCTAGCATATTTGTGTTTCCGGACCACGTTTAACTATCTATTTTCACAATTAAATTATTGATGATTGTCTGGATTATATAAACAACACATGTGTATTGTAAATAATTCAGAGTAGAAAAATAAGAATAAAGTTATTTAAAGTTCCATCACTAAGGCAATTGCCACTAAAATTGCTTTCTACCTGTTTAGTAAAGTACAATACAAATATAGAAAAGCATGCATGTGAAGCGCAATTAACTCACAATAGATATTTCAGATGCATGTATCCACCACTGATACCCCAAGAAAAAATGCTTCTCTCCAGAAGTTCTCTTCCCACCACCCAATCTTCCTCCTAAATGATCATTATTATTGTGATTTTAACATTACAAATTAATTTTTCACTTCTGCCCTGGAAATTTATTTGTGGTGATATATAGCTGTCATACACCTATTTTTACTGAATGTTACAAATTGCTACAACAAATATTGCAAATATTCATTTTTTGAGTCATGGTATTTTCTAATATATATATATAATTTTTTTGGAGAGAGGATCTTGCTCTGTATTCCAGGCTGCTCCTGAACTCACTTTGTAGCTTAGACTGGCCTCAAATTCCAGAAAACCCTCCTGTCTCAGCCTCCCAAGTGCAGGAATTACAGACATATGCCACCATGCCCAGCTGATAGGTGGTGCTGGGGGATTGAATCTGGGTCTCATGCTTCATAGGCAAGCGCTCTATCTAGCCCCTGAACTATGCCTCCAGCCCTCTTTGTTACTTTTTAATGTGGCAAATTTCTTCTTCCGCTTAGTGTCTTCTTTTTGTGTTTTTTTTTTATGATGATGAATTGAAGTGGTTAACTTTAATGCAGTCCAGTGTATTAGCTTTTTTCCCTTACAAAATTAGCAATTTTTTATTTGTTTAGATTATAATTTTGAAGTAGGGTCTTGCTGTGTAGTTCAGGTCGGTCCTGAACATACCATGTAGCTCACACTGACCTCTCTAGTGCTGGGATAACAGGCATGCACCACTACACTTGGCTAATTTTTAATGTCGTCCTGAAGAATTAAAGCCAGGGACTAATGTATGTTGGGCAAATGCTCTAACCATTGAGGTATGCCCCAGCCCCCAAATTAGCACTTCTTGTATCAGGTATAAGCAATCTTTCCCTCTATGAAGGTTTAGAAAATCATTTTTCTAGAAGCTTTACTGATTTACCCTTAACAATCATGATCTACTGGAATTCGTTTTTGTATATGGTATAAGCAAGGAGTCAAGTGTTTTCATGGCTTTCTACATTCACTGATCCAGTAGACCTAATGTCATTTATTGCAAAGATTTTCTTTCCCCATTGCTCTGCAATTCACCTTTGCCATAAATAAACTTCCCACGCATGAATACACCTGTCTTGGATGCCCTACTTACTTTGGTCGGCCATTTAACACTGTATGGTCTTAATTTCTGCAACTTTGTGGGTCTTAAGTCTTGATAGTTGATACTGCCAGGTGTCCCTCATCTTGGATTGTTTTTGTCAAGAATGTGTTATTTATTCTTTTCCCTTTGCATTTTTTAATCAATTTCAGAATCAACTTGTCAATTTATATATACATACACGTGTGCATGTTTGTAGACACACAGTCATGAGCACAAACTTGCTGAGATTTTTGCTAGGATTGTATTGAATATATAGAATTGACATATTTACAAAGTCTAGTCCATGGATATATAAGGAATAGTGAATATTCTTTCATACTTCTCTCTCCATGTGTAGTTAAACATGCACTGTTTTCTTTAAGCTTATGTGGTCACTTACACACATGACTATACTAGGTGCTCTATGGGAGTTAGCACTACATAGTGGGCATACCTTTCCTCTATGTGTTATGCTTTCTCCACCTAAAATTCACCATGACAATCTCTCCAAGTCACCAGGAAATGCTATCCATGTAATCATTTTAAGAGCTATACAACATGAAATATTCAAATAATAGAAATGTTTACAATTTATCCAACTTTTTATTTATTGATGAGAATTTATTTTTATTTCCAAGTATGTGCAGATGCAAACAATTCTGATATTAATATCCTTGGCCTTGCACAAATGTTTTATTACTGGAATTTTGTTTTTAAAGTGGGATTTTTAGGTTGAAGGGCATATGCATCTTATATTTTAAAAATCATTGCCTAGTTTATTTCTAAAAATTGCAACTGATTCACATTTCCTCTAATCAAATTATAAAATAAAACTTTTTCCTAACATTTCTGTTGGTAGTAAGATGACACTCTTTTTAATTTTTATGAGTTGTGCAACAGAAATGATATCTCATTATTACATTCACTTGCCTGTACCTGACTACTAGAGGAGTTAAACACCTTTTCATACTTTTGTGAACATTTGAATTTAATCTTCTCTGAAGCATTTTATACCTTTTGCCCATTTTCTTGGTGTGTGTGTGTGTGTGTGTGTGTGTGTGTGTGTGTATGTGTACACATGTGTAGTTTTTGTAGTTTTAGAAACCTTTGGCCTATTTTAAATGTTGAAAATTATATTAATTATTATTGTGGTTTGACTCTGGAATATCTCCCCAAAAATCTCATCTATTTGAATGTGATAGATTATCTATGGAACCATGTGCTGTTAGAAGATTGGGGTGTAGTCTGGAGGGGTGGACTACGGGCATGTAAAGTGGATTACAGATGTGTAGTGGGGACTTATCACACCTTCTACACATGGATCCAGGAGGGGCTGATCCCTGGGATGAGACCTGGAAGGACATATAAACTGCCTCCTGCCTTCCTTGGAGGACTAGAATCAATTTGCCTTGACGTGGTTTCCTGTGTGTGATGTCAGGAGAAGCTGCCTCCACCTCTGCTTCTGCCATGTACTTCCATTGCTGGCGGCCATCCTAGAATGCACTGTGACCTTCTGAAACTATGAGCTAAAATAAATCCTCCCCTAAATTTGTGGACATTGGGTATTGAGTCACAGCAATGAGAAAGTAACTAAGACAGTCGTCTACATTGAAAATATGTTTCCTAGTTGTATTAGCCCATTCCATGCTACTACGCCACAGTATCTGAGATTGGGTGACTTTATAAAGAAAAAAAAATGGCTTTATTTTGGCTAAAAATTCTGGATATCCAGAGTTGATGTCATGCATCTAGTGAAGGTCTTCTTGCTGTCACAGTTTCAAGGTGTCAAAGGGCATCATACAACAAGAGATATAAAATATAAGATACAGGGCTGGAGAAATAGCACAGCAGTTAAAGTGCTTGCCTAGCAAGCACCAAGGCCTTGGGTTCGATTCCCTAGCACCACATAAGCTGGCCTTGGTGGGTCACACCTGTAATCCCAGCATTCTGGAGGCTGAGGCATGAGGATTTCCATGAGTTCAAGGCCACTCTGGTCTACACAGTGAGCTCAGGACCAGCCTGAAATACAGAGTGAGACCCTGTCTCAAATAAAATGAAAGGAAATAAAATACAAGACACAAAAAGAGCATTTATACATCTTTCTGACCTCTTTCCCCCTTCTAAAAAGCCACCATTATTTAAATTTGAAAGCTCCACCCTGGTGACTTTATCTAACCCTAATCACCTTCCCAAGTCCATACTATTAAATATCGTAGTCAGGTGAAGTTTCCACCTTCTTAATACCTCACAATGGCAATTAAGTTTCTTTTCTCCTCTTTTCTTCTTCTTCTTCTTCTTCTTCTTCTTCTTCTTCTTCTTCTTCTTCTTCTTCTTCTCCTTTTGCTTTTTTTTTTTAAACAGGGTCTTGCTCTATAGTCCCAGCTGGTCCTGTACTAACTATGTGGCCCAGTTTGGCACTGGACTCACAGACATCATCCTGTCTCAGACTCCCGATATCAACACATAAACCCCTGGGGGTACCTACCCAAACCATACCCTGAACATGGAACAAATGCATTGTTTGCTATTATGGCACCTTTCATCATACTAATATCACGTTAGGTTACATAGTTTCTTTTCTGTCTCCTCTTCACGGCTTTTACATTTCCTGACACAGCAAAAATATTTTTTTTCTACCACACTCACTTCTTCAACAACCCTAGGAAAGTTTTCCTCTTACTCTCTAGATTGTATGGCTGTAAGAACTTTCTCATACGAAGTTTGTGATTCTATTTATTTACATTTCAATCATAAATCCAAATAGATTTTAATAAAGCATGATGTAAAGCAGCGAATCCAACTCCAGTTTATTCTAAGCAGGTTATTAGCTTCAGTTCTTAAATGGACAGCTTTGCTTATTGGGATCTAGTTCTGAATTTTCTGCTTTATCCTTAGGTTGCTCTCAATTTTTATCAATTTTGTTTTTGTATTTGATAAGCAATCAAGTTAATCTCACACAACTATTCTTTAAGTTTTTTTCTCTTGGCCTTTCTCAAGCACTTATTTTTTCATATTTTAGGTAATTTAACACAATAAGGATTCATTTGAATTTCAATTGTAATTTCATTACATTTATACAGTAATTTGGGGGAGAATTGAAAATTTTATGATGTGCCTTCCTACCTAAAATGTGGTGTGTTTTCAACTTTCACAGAAACTGTTTTATTTCTCTATTACATAGATGTCTTTATGTTGGCTCAATTCTACATTTGAATTTTCATTTGTGTTGTCTTCAACACTCAGGAGTTAGGTTCAGTCAAGTATCGTAAACTAAACTTGCTTACTAAGATAGAAAACTTTAATTAAACCAGTAATCTAAAAATAAAATTAAGCACACCCTGAAGATTTTTAGGGTCAATATGTTACACTGACATCAGAATCAGATTCAGTTCAAATATGGCTTACTAATAAAATAAACAAATAAATTTTGCTTAGTAAATGAACATTAATCTCCTTGTCTGTGAAAATGAATGACAGCACCCACCTCACTGAGTTGAACTTAGAATTAAAGAAGACACTGTTTATAGAGTTTACGACAGAACATGGGCACATAGTCAACGTCAATAAACATTCAAGCAGATTTTTTTTCATCTTTTTCTTAACTGATTGATAATTTAAAGGAGAAAAAATTGTTCATTCATTATGTATGACATGCTTGGAAAGTAATACAGGATTTCAGTCTTCCAGCCTGGGCTCCCAGATGTCCAGGCGGGTATCTTTTATTTCCCAGGCTCTGTCCCCCTACATTGAGCTGGACCTCCTCGGGACTGTCATCCGCTGCATTCTGGGCTCTGAGCTTTGTAGGCATTATTTTATGTGACTTTTTTGCTATTTTCACACCTTGGTGTTCCCATTTATTTATCTTTTAAGAAGAACCACAAAGATAATGGCAGTGGCTTTCAACTCTAAAGACCCCAATGCCTCTTAGATACCATTTTTTAGTATAATTTTAAAGAAAAATAAAATGGAAGTAACAAAATAAAGCAATTTGCATTTCAGATGTATCAACACTAGAAGCCAGTGAGGCTCGTGTCTATTCTTAACAAGCAAGTTTATATTGAAGACTAGATAATATTCAACTCAGTGCTGTTGAAAATTCTTTATATCTGACATTATACACACATACACACAACACACATGCACACACACACACATTCATATGCATATGTGTGTCTGTATGTTTCCATGTGGATCTACATGTGGCTGTGGGTAGATAGGTATCAACACTGTCATCATTCAGGCTTTTAATGTGCCTAAATAGTAAACGATTTAACCAGATGAAGTGGGAAAAGTTCCATTTCCCTTGGCTTCCATGGGAGTTGTTTTTGTGGGTTAACAAAGTGTTTCATGGCAGTGCAGAAATACTCGGATTCATGTATAATTAGTCTAGACTCAGATCACTGCTACAGACTGCAGGATTGTGGGGGGAAACAGGGCCTGACACGCATGGCAGGATGCCAAGCATTCCATGCTTATCCCCCCAAATGCACAGTAGCACCTCGAATTGCAGTGACAATCAACAGATTGTCCAGTGCCAGCCCTGCTGTGAGCCTCCCCTCCAGTGAAGGACCAGGGATGAAGTTGTTTTCTCAGGGGGCCAAAAATAATGCCACCACGGCCACCCTGGCCGACAGCCCAAAGACGAATGCAGCATGCACGCGGCACTGCTTCCCAGGCAGGATTTCCTCCGACCTCACAGCCCCTTTGCTGACAGAGAGAGCAAGCTCCTGGCTTACGAAGGAGGTCAGAGAAAAGTGATTTCAATTAGACCGGGATCACCAAGGTCTCAAGCCAACACAGACAAGTTGTGTAACACCGGCGGCACAGCGACCCAAGTCATTTATCCTCCGTGGAGCCAGTTAGCTGGGCTTTGCAGGAAGCCCTTGTGCACACCCCAATCTCCCTTCTTTTTTTTTTTCCCCTGGCATTTGAGAGGAAAACAGAAAGAGGATCCTGCTGCTGATTTCTGTCTTTGTGAGATGAGAACAGAGGCGACTGAGTGCAGAGATGGGAGCAGGAGGTCTGCTGGCCCCGGCAGGATGGAAGCCCTGGGGGCTTCTTCACGGGAAGCAAGAAAAATGAGGAGAGGAGGGCTCCTGAGAGTCTGGGGGCTCTCGCTCCTCCCTGTCTTTCTATTGACTCCTCCCCATCCTCCGGGTCCTTCTCCAGGCCACCGTCTCTGAAGTTACTCGGGTCTTCCCTGGGCATCAGTGTCAATTGCTCCTTCCTCACCTGCCTTTGTCTCCCTTATGCTCACGGTAGCCCCTGCTTCTGTTTAGCAGGCTGCATATAGACACTGGCCAAAGGGTATGTGAAACAGAAGTAAGGGCAGCAAAAAGGATGGGACGCAGGATGGCATAAGGAGCTAAAGGGCTTTGACAGGAGCTGGAGCCGAGGAAGAGGGCAGCAGCTCAGGAGGCAGCAGCTCAGGATGGCTGCCACAGGTTCTTGAGGACTGTCCATGGCCCTGGCAGGACCTCCATATAAGACAATTGTGATAGCTTAAAAGGCACTCGTGGAATAGCTCACCCATCAGAATGGCTGAAATGTGCCAAGCGTATGAAAGACCACAGCTGACCCACTCATATTCCTATGAATACTCTATGCTCGGGTCAGGGTTGGAGGTCGAAACTGGCCTGATGGGTGGCAACTAGGAGACTATGCATAGTGAAATTCACTGATGCTAGAATGTCCTTCCTCCCCTGAAAGAGAAAGTTTGGCTTCCCTGGGAAGCAACAAAGGGCTCTACTTGGAAGGTAATTAATTTTTCTTTGAGTGGAGGGTACACAGAGATATAAAACATAACCCTTGTCCTCAAAGACTTGCAAACCCCAGTTGGGAAAGAAGTCAAGCAAAAAATGCTACAAAATGCTAATTGTGTTGTGTGCATGGCTCTGTGTGTGTACGCACATATGAGCATGTCTGTCTGTGAGGCACTGGCATCCCAGATGTCCTAGTCTGGAAGACTAGGCTCTAGCCTGGCCCTGATGCTCGAATATATGACCTCAGCAAAGCCACTTAACCCCTGCCAAATGGGGCCTCAAGATCTTTCCAACTCACCTCACCAGGGTATTGTGAGGATCAACGGAGATAATGGATGTGAAAATACTCTGGAAGAAAAGAGCAGACGTGCCTCAGGTGCTGTGACATACAATTTCGGACTTCCCTCTACCAGTGTGCAAACTTAAATAACCTCACCACCTGTGTGCCCTGTACTGCTATACATGTTTCTAGCCAGCTGTGTTAATTGTTTTAAAATTGTCTGTGCGCTACGGAGCACAATGGGCACTGAACATTTTTATTTTTTCACTTAGGAGAATAAGCTCAGGGCTTATCCTTTGCTGCTTTAAAGAATAGTTATCTGTTTAGGGGAAAGGCTTCTGGTGGGAAGAATGGGGCCTGGGGCCCAGCATTCACTTTATCTGCAAGTATTACCCATCTGCCCCAAACCACAAGTGGTGCTTATCGTCAGCCCAGGCTTTCTGGCCTCGGAGCCTGGCCCGTTTCTCTCCAGAACATTCAGCTCTGGGCCCATTCCTCACCTCCTGTCCCCTGCCCATTGCCCCAGCTCCATAAATTACCTCAGGCCACATTTTGGTGAAATTTTTTCTTTCTGTAGAAAAATAACAAGTAAATTTATACTTGGACAGAAAGCAGGCAAAAGTATGATACCCGGTTCTTCTGTGATTGTGGCAGTTGTAATCTATACGAAGGACTTCAGTAGTAGAATTCTGATATGATAATCTGTGGTTTAGAGGGAAAACCCACCAAGTGCCCAAGTCAACAAAACATAAAGCGGTGCCCATATATATTACATGCGTGTGCTGTGCCCATAAGAATCGAGCAATAGCTGGTGTCACTGAGATGCTCCACACACATTGTTTAACCATGATGTTAGTGAATGACATGGTTGAACACTGTATGTGTGTGTATGTTGGGTACCTGGTATGCAAGAAAAAGGAAGCTGGCTTTATCTAGCTATCATCTGTCTATCTCAAAGACACAGAATCAAAAAGCTTATGTTTATAAGTATGCTTATGTTTATAAATAACAAAAATTTAATGGATAGTTTCTGTCCATAACTCAAAAACACAAGTTTTCTATTCAAAAAAATCCTTTATTTTCTTCAGGAATTTAAAACTCTGCTTCTTGTAAGTATTAGTATGTGAAAGTGTATTTGCATTTCTGATGCTAAAGTCATCTCAGAAAATGCATATGTATTTGCACCTCTGTTTAAAGTAGGTTGATTTAATGTAGGATACTTTGTAAACAGAGGTGTGTTCTGGAAGCACAAATATAATCTGTTTTCTACCATCAATTTTTTAAAAATTGTATGATTAAGGCTGAGTTTAGTGAGCATAATAAATTAGTAAAACCATTAATCTAAGACTCCTCTACTGTCATATATATACATAAGGATCAGTGCAGAGGAATTCACTGAACAAGTATTACTGCAGGAAAACCACACAGCATTTGTATGACAGAATGCCACATTGCAGGTAAAAAGAACTCTATTCCATTAACATATAATTCAGCACAAAGCGTATGAGCAAAGCAGAACTGACAGAATAATATCTCCAGTACAATCCCCTTCTATTCACAGGCACTACAGATACACTGATGGAGCACAGAAAACTAGCCAGGGAGTAAGTGAAGAGAGAAAAGAGGGGGTGTCAACTACGCTGAAACTATTTTATTTCTTTTACTTAATAAAATGATGAAGTTGTGACTCAATATTAATACATTTACCTAATAACTGATGGGTGTACCAGTTAGTGTTATATTAACTCTACTTTTCTGTAACATTTTTAGCTCTAGAGGATTAAAACACAAATAAGCAGATGAACACAAATAATTAACAAGAAGCACATACATCATTCACCAGCCTACCTAGGCCATTACCACACATCCTTTCAGAATTAATAAATCCTGTTGTGTCCATAAGCCCCGCTCTGTTAACTCACCAACAAACATTTTTCCTCTGAGTGTCCATAGTGCTGTCCGTAGCAGGCATTTGGCCCTTATAGTATATTAGGCTTGACACTTGGCTGTTCCTTGTCTTGTGACATTTCTTGTTAGTGTTTTGGACCCTGTCTTCTCAAGGTATGACCATCATTTCCACGCCTCCTCCAAGCAAAAGCAAGCTTAGAGGACATTGTAGGAAACACACAGGCCCTGGGTACATGGAAAGATGCCTTCAAGGACATCGTTGAATGAAACATCTATCATCTGAGAAACTTCAGATCCACCAGATGGCCTAAGATGAGGGCAACGCTTTTACGTGCATTTGTATGTCTGTCTATCACAAATACTCTTCAGCACGTGAGAAGGTGAGTTTTGTGTACAGAGGCACGTTTCCTGAGCATCCTGGCTGAGCAATGGGTCCCAGCCCTCCTGAAGCAAATTCTCAGGTCCCTTACCCTAGTGTCCCAGTGGTCCCCTGTCCCAGGTCATCAGCCCTGTCCCTTTGGTACCAGTCTCAGGAATCCTTTTCTAGTTACTATCTAGAACACTTGATTTTGTTCAGGCGTCTCTCCTGACTTACCTTTCTGTAAAAAATCTGTTCTCTTCTTTCCTGTCCTACTCCCATTTTCTCACCTGTACTTGGCACGTAGGTCTCCCTTTCCCCTCAAACTTTTCTTGTCACCATGACCTGAAGTTCATCCTGTTGCCATTTCTTACTTCCAGTATCTTTTTTGTGTGTCCAAACTTTCTCCCTTACCCTGGAGTTATTGGGCTAGGTCTTAAATTTCCTTGAAGATATGAACTGCTTGAAGATAAGGCAGCCTTAAGTTTTTAATTACAACCCATGCCAACTGTGACTTATATAAAGCTACACAGCAAGAAAGACACAGTCACACTGTAGTGTCCCCTCGGGGGCAGGAATGCATTTTCCCACCGTGCCAGAAGCACAGCCCTGCTTATCGCAGCAAGAGAATCCTGCATAGCTGGAGGCCTGGGGGACGCAGAGAGGCTACTGAGCTAGCCGGCACAGCACTCGCGCTGCGGATCCCACGCGGATGCCGGGAGCGAGTTCTCTCCCGCCACTCCGGTGCCAGGGCCTCAAAATCCCAGCAGACCACTACGCTCTGGCAGGGTAGCTGCTTGACGCGCCATGTTCGCCAAGCCTTGACCTGCGCTGCAGCGGTCAGCTCTGGAGCAGGAGGCCAGAGGCTGGGCTCTTTCCTCATGGGTCACAGCATCTGGAAGAGGGGCAGGTGACCCTTCCTAAAGCACCTTCAGCTCTGAAGTTCCCAAGGTCTCTTTTCCCCCAGAGTGGCAACTTACAAAACAGCAAGACAACAGAACAACGGAGAGCAAAGTTTCTGGGCAAACTGCAAAATGGTTGTAGGGCGATGGCTGTGTGGCTAGGGATCAATATTTCAAATTGGGGCTGCCTTAGTGTTTCTTCTTCTTCTTGTTGTTGTTGTTTTTTAGGGTAAACCTACAAGCTTTGTTCCCATCACGCAGAAGTCACTGGCGCCCTGGTCTGCGCCTCCTCCTCTCACCAGCAGGGCTACGTGACACTGGGACGAGCATCCTAAAACCTCTGTCCCCAGTAGCAGCAGGGGGGCCCTGGGATGCGGAAAGCAGCGCTCTGGCCACCACCAAAGCGCGGCGGACAGCCTGGCCCTGCGCCGCCGCGGGGGCCGCCCCAGGACACTGAGCTCCGGGACCCCGCGCGGCTGCGGGGACGGCGGGTGAGCGGGAGGGGCAGCGGCTCAGCCAAGCCGTGGAGCGCACTGAGCCTTCGCACTCCCACCCCCACGAGATTGCTGAAAGGGAGGCAGACAAAGGCCGGTGGATGGGAATCAGATTGAGCTGGGGCAGGGACAGCTGGGGCCTGCCGGGCGCCCACGGCCCGTCCTATTCATTTAAGGACAAAAAAGAAAAAAAAAAAAAGTCTGCCTCCTCCCCGCGGCTTGGCGAAAAGTAGAGGTCCCGGATGGGGGTGGGGCGACCGTCCCGGGGTCCCAGATGTTTTCCAAATCATGGGATCCCAGCCTGTTCCTGGTGACTTCGCCCTGCAGGCTAATTGTCTCGCTGGCGCTGGGGACTTTCTTTTCGGTTTATTAAGTTTTCTTAAACCCAGGTTGGGGGGGGGGGTGGTCCGGGGGTGCTTAATGCGGCTATTGGCTCTTAGGCGGGACTGGGCTTACATGCAGGAATAGTTCCGTTGTGACTTAGATGTTAGGAGTTTTTCAGTTTAAAAAAAAAAGTTCTTGGGCAGCGGTTGGTAGGGCAGACCTGTAACCCCAGCACTCTGGGAGGCTGAGGCAGGAGGATCCCAAGTTCAAGCCCAGCCTGGGACAACTTAGTGACTTAGCCGAGATCCTGTCTCAACATAAAAAATTAAAAAATCTCTCCAGACGGAGCCTCTGGGGATGTAGCTCAGTGGGAAGGTCCTGGGATCAATCCGCAGCAGGGGAGAGGAGGAGGGAGGTGACTCACATTCTCACTGAATCTTCGCAACAAACACGGAAAATGTAGGAGCCTTGATTAGCAGTTCAAGTGTAGGGATGAGGAAAATTATGCGACTGCTCATCACCGTTTAGAGTCATAGGTTATTTGTTTACAGACTCCTAGGAAAGCACTGCCTATCATACATGCAATTGGCAGTACATATATACCACACATGGAAACACGTGTGCCAACATGGCTCGTGCCTCTGCACAGCCTGCACTAGGCCTGTGGGCTACATACCCAGCCATGTGCCCAAGTGCAGAAAGAATCCTCCGGTTTGAGGAGCACCTTACAGCTGACACAGCCTCTACTTCCATCTTGTACCCACAGTCCCTTGAGTACGCGTAGATGGTAGGTGCTGTCCTCGGCACCCACTCCCTGACCTTTGCTCTTGATCCGTGTTTCACCTTTCAAGGGGCCAGACCAAATGAACCCTGAGATAGCAACTTAATCCCCATATTTTTCAGAATTGGATTGCAAGTTTGCTCTTCGTAAGTCGTCTGCCAGGAAAGAGAAGGGCACCCAATTAATGGGGAGGAGGGATCAAGAAAGTAGCCTGAGAAATCAGGTGTCAAGCTGACCTTTTGGAGAGAGCCAAGTGCTCACTCTTCGTATTGATTCCTTTCAGGGAAGACAGAAGCACTTTGTCTCACAGCTGTTGAGCTAAAGGCAGGGGGAATCAAACATGGAGAAGCAAGCAATCTTCTGTGCTATAAGAACACATGGGCAGAGAGCCCTGCTGGCCCGTATCTCTTAAATACTTTTCACAGGATTTGTCATTAGGCCATTAGAGATTTACTCCATTAGATTAAGGACTGCCCTCCACAATTCTTAGAAGAGGCGATTCATTTTTCTTATCCTACTTTGGAAATGCTTAGACCTTTTGCATAGAAGTTCTCATACTCAGTTTCTGAATCTATTTCAAACTGAGATTTCCCAGCTCTGGTTCCAGAGTTATCATTTATTTATCACTTATCCATTTATCCAATAAATATGCACTAAATTTCCACCTGGCGTAAGCCAGGAGCTTATCTAGAGACTATGGACATGGCAATGAGGTAAGTGAGAAGGTCTCCGCCTTCAAGGGTGATATCTAGGTCTTTGGTGTGA
Organism: Ctenodactylus gundi; assembly: GCA_004027205.1. NCBI lineage: Eukaryota > Metazoa > Chordata > Mammalia > Rodentia > Ctenodactylidae > Ctenodactylus > Ctenodactylus gundi. The sequence goes on from PVKB01001040.1 coordinate 198,138, forward strand.
TCCAAGGAGGGAGCAGTAAGATTGCTTATTGAGATAAGGTGGCTTCAAGGGAGCATCCTGGGGGGAAGTCAGGGGTTCTCTTTTGCCACATGCAGTTTGAGAAGATTCTTACCTGTCTTTTAGAAAGAGTAAACACTTTAACAGTGGAGCCCAGCATAAGTTCTGTTAGTGGAGATAATTTTGATAGCCATTGGCATGGAGTAGGTACTTAAAGCGTTGGATTGGACAAGAAACTTTGAAAATGAATTTGGAAGATAAAGCCATTGATTTTGTCTTAGGGTGCTTTAAGGCTTAGGTGCCCATTAGCTGAGTGTCAGGAGCTTAGAGTCTAGTGACAGGAGACTATTGGTATGTGAACGGATAAGCATAAAAAATTCCAGATAATGAGAAGTGAAATATAGAAACTTAGGGTGATACAAAAGAAAACTTTAGTTTGTTGGCCAAGGAAACCTCCTCATAGAATGTGACACTAAAGCAAGAACCCACCAAGTAAATATCCAGGAGAATGACCAATACAATGGCCTAAGTCTGAGTGCAGATAAGGAGGATTAGTAGCATAAAAGGACAGAGGGTGAGAGGCAGGAAAAGTAGGGGTGGACTCTTGAGAATCCAAGGGAAGGATGCTTCCAGAAGGCCGAAATGATTAACCACATAAATGCCACTGAGAATTCGGGAAAGGTAAGAACACAGAAATAATTTGGGTTTGACCATTTCACAGTAATCAATGACTCTGGCAAATCATCTCAGCACTGAGGAGGAGATGGAGCTGAAAGGAATGTGGTCAAAAGGGGAATGCAAGTGACAAGGACTTCAGCAGACCCCTACAAGGATAGGAAGAGAGGATGGTAGATTTAAAGAGAAGGTGTAAAAGGAGAGTTTGAAGTACTCTAAGAGGTCAGAGACCCAAGAAAATCTAGAGCTATGAAATCCTATTTTCTTTCACCCACTCGTTTCAGATGTAAGAAACTGAGGCCCAGAGATGTAGTCACTGCTGTGGGGCATAGCCGTGTTCAGCCAGGATGGGGCTACAGGATTCCTACTCCTTGGGTGACCGGCTTTGGCAGCTGTTGAGGGAACAACTCCTGAGGACCTCAGATGAGCCAACAGAGCAAGCTGTCCTTTTCTGATTGGTGCCACAGCTCTACTTCCTTGCCCTGGGACGTTTGCCTCTTTTTAAAGGCTTTCGGTGGGTTCTGTAGAGGAGAAACAGTAATTGCTGTCTAGTCGCACATTAGTTTTACAGCTGAGGCCTCTATAACCAGACAGATTCATGAGAAAAACATATAAATTTTCTCTCTGTCATCCTCTCTCTCTCTCTCTTTCTCTCTCTCTCTCTCAGTTTGGATTTGGAATGTCCCCTAAAATTTCCATGTGCTTGGAAGTTATGAATTGTCTATAGAATCATGTGTTGTTAGGAAATTGGGGCCTGGTCTGGAGGGGTGGATTATGAGCATGTGGTAGATTATAAGTGTGTGGTGGAAGACAGGCATGTGGCAGAATATAGATTACAGACAAGTGGATTAGGTTACAGGTGTGTGGTGGATTATAGATTATAAGTGGATTAGGGGCTGGAATGGTCTGAACACTGAGGCTGGACCCCGAGGGGTGGATTGCTGGGGCAGACCTGGAAGGATACATGCTACTTCCTTCCTATCTTCTGGGACTTGACTTGGCTTCGTGTTTGCTATGAGTGAGCAGCTGCTTCCACCTCCAGCCCCTGCCATGTGTTTCCACTGTTGCCAGCTGCCCGTGAATGTACCGTGATCTTCTGAAACTGTGAGCTAAAATGAAACGTGTCCTCCTCTAGTTTGTGCACGTTAGAAATAGAGTCACAGTGGTGAAAATGCTACTAAGACACACTACCCCCCCCACCCTGCTCTTCTCTTTACCCCCCCCCCCCCACACCATCCTTCCCTCTCTCTTGTTCATCTGCAGCAGTGGCCTCATGCATGATGGGCATGGACTGTCCTGCTGAGATACACTCCCAGCTCCCAAACTCATGTGAAACATTTCTTTCCTTTGGGTGGAGGGAGAATATCTCTCATGTGAGATTCTATGGAATAGCAGAGAATTTTATTTTATAGTACTGGAGATTGAACCCAGGACCTTTATGTTGAGCTGTATCCCCATCCCATTTCCACTTTTTGATTTTAGGACAGGGACTTGCTAAGTCACTCAATTGCCCAGACTGGGTTCCACTTTGAATCCTCTTGTTTCAGCCTCTCAGAGTGCTGGGATTACAAGCTTGCATACCCAGGCCCAGGCAGAAGATCAGCAAATTATTTCCTGGGAGAAGGATTCTATTGAAGGCCAGAGAATTATTTCAGGGCGGAAAGGTAGGAAGAGATTGGAGGGCCCTCTCTGCCTCTGTTACTTTCACAAATGCCAACATGTCATATTTTGAAGCAGCATCTCCTGTACTCATCAGCCCCCTGGAAGGCCCTAAGCAAACGGCCCTCCTGTGTTAAAGTATGGTGTGTGATTCTAATGTTTGCCCTTCACTTCAAGCAAGCTCCAGACAAGAAGTACTGGAGACAAGTAGGCTCAGTCTTTCTTAGCAAGCATGGGCTGTACAGGCTGACAGCCTTGTGGAGTCACAGTGGCCCCACGCCATAGTGACCACACGGAAAGAGACTTCAACAGCAACGAAGGAGACTGAGCGCTAGCCTTGCGTTTGTTGAGCTTTAGCCTTTGGCCTATGTCACTTTCCTTCTCTAAGCTTTAGTGTCCCTTTGTATAAATAAAAGAGATCAGGCCAGTTGTTCTGACCTCTTCCATCTGAGTGGTTTAGAGTGGATGGACACCATCCTACAAGTTTCTAAGGAAGGAATGCCCCATCACTGCCCCAAAGCCCAGCTAACACATACTCACATCTCCAATGGGCCAGGTTGTCCATGGAGCCAGCCCAGTGATGACTGGAAACCCCTTTATTGCTCTCCTGGGCGAGTTCTGCCAAGATACATTCCAGTGATATACTCCAAAGTCTTCTAGACTAACCCGTCACTAACCAAAGTCACTAACCTGCCCAGGGATTTCCTTCCTACTACTTGTGCTCTCCAGTTAACAATCAGAGCCTTGCCTTCTCTCCTGGCTTCTTGGTAGCAGGAACCAGTAGGTTGGAGACCAAGACTCGGGCAGAAAGTATTATCTGAACTCAGCGGACAGGCTCTTCCACTCTGTCAAGACCTGCAACCACTGTTATTTTACTCATTTTTGTTTCAGGTTTTTTTTTTTTTTTGGGGGGGGGGGTGTCGCGGAACAAAGGTCTTTTCCATGTCTCTTCCTAGGGCAAAGTAGTGTAATGACTTGGACTGGTGTAGGGCTGATCCTGAGCATGCATACGAGTATTTGTGGCTGATATTACAGAGAATAAAATGTTCGTGAAAACCAACTGATTAGTCCACCAATTGGGAATGAATTCCCGTCTGAGTTCATTCATCTCTCCTAACATTTGTCAACATTTGTGTGCTCTACTTCCATGCCACTTCTGGCCAGCATCAGACCCTAGGAATGGCAGAAGCGTGGGCACTTGGAAGCCTCCAAAAATGATGGGCTGGGACTCTTCCTACTTACAGGGACAGGGCCAGTCAAGTTATGAGTACAGTGAGAAAACTCTCTTAAAGGAGAGATTTGGGGGATTAAGAGTAACTTTCTGTTCCCTAAAATGCCACCCACTATGCTCCTTGATAAACTCTACAAAGGAGATCATCTCCAATATGATCTCTGGAGCAAAAGATTTGGGTCTGAGTGTTTTGCAAGAACCTGCAAAATTATTTTTGCAACTTGGAAAAAATGTTTTTATAATCAGAAAGCTGAAAAATACAAACCAATTTAACTTGACCAAATGTTCTCAAAGTGTATCAACTGTTCGATCATAACAATTCAGAGAGTTAAATACAAATGGGATTTTTATATGTTCACACAAGAATATCTTCAGTATGTGGTATGATGTGGGATGGAGTCATTTCAAGTGAGGAGTCACTGTGCAGGAGGACATAGTGGCTTCCACCGAACCCTTGCAACATCATCAGAATCCTCAGGTCCCCAGAGACATGCTATGGAGTGGTCAGTCACTCCAGAGAAGAAACTGTGGAAGGAAGATGCATTGAAAACAAATTGCACTCACTTCATGATTTTTATCATGTCACATTGTACATATCCACCAAGTCCAAGTGATTAGGTTGACATATTGGGAAACAGTCCTTTCCCCTAAAGACTTGATAATGAAGGACAGAAAATGTATACCCAAATATTTACAATACTAGCACAGTTGGAGATAGGTACTCATATGTCGCAAAAATATCTATAGACAATATTTTCAAGCGGTTTAGGCAAGAAGGTAAGCAAAAGCTGGCATAAATATATAACCTAGAATATATATGATATATATTACATATATTATACTAGTGTATATTATATATATTAATATATCGTATAAATATATAACCTAGAAACCAGTGGCGTCCTGGAATAAATACCCACCTCATGATGTTCTCTTGCTTCTAGTACAGTCTAACAAACCAGAAAACTCTGGAGGTAGCACAAATTTTTCAGTATGGCAGATTGACAAATTTTATATATACTCTGCCCAAAGCTCTCTTTTTCCTGTGTTTTTTTGTTTTCATTAGTTTTGTTTTTAATTGAGATGTTTTACATATCCTTAAATGTATCTTTTGAGAATTTATAATTCATTGGTTTTAGTAGACTTGAAAAGTTGTGCTACTACTGCCAATATCAATTTATAGAACGTTTTGAGCTAATTTTTGCCTATGGTGTGAGGAAGGGATCTAACTTAATGTTTCTGCTTGTCGATGTACAGTTGACCTAGAGCCATTTATAAAAAAGGCTCTCTTTTTCCTGTGAAATTTTCTTCTACCTTTATTGAAAATTAATTGATTATAAATGTACAGATTTATTTCCAACTCTCAAATTTCTATTCTTACTCTAATACAATCTTGATTATTGCAAGTTGTGATGCAATTTGAAATTAGAAAGTGGGATTTCTCCAACTTTGTTCTTTTTCATAAATCTTTTTTGCCATTCAGTGTCCCTTGCATTTTAAAATAATAGATTCATAAACATGGTATCTTTCCATTCATTTAAGTCTTATTTGATTTCTTGCATTTCTTTCACATTTCTTGGTAAATTTCTGCCTAAGTATTTTATTCTTTTTCGTGTAATTTAAAATAACATTATTTTTTAGTATCGTATTTGGACTGCTCATTGTCAATGAAAAGAAAAAAATTTTGCATATTAACTTTTTTACAAGTTTGCTGAATTCATTCATTAGTTCTCATAGTTTATTTTTGCTTTTGTTTGGTAGATCCCTTAAGATTATCCACTATAAGATTGTGTTATCTTCAAATGGAAATAGTTTTAACTTTTTCTCAATCTGTTGAATTTTCTTTTCCTTGCCTAATTGGCCTAGCTTGAGCCTTCAGTGTAATATTGAACAAAAATTGGCAAAAGTGGACGTTTCATTGTATTCCTGATCTTAGGGCAAAAGCTTTTAACCTTTCACTCCTAGTCATGCCATTTGTGAATTTTTGGCAGATGCCCTTTATATTGGGTGGGTGTGGGGAAAGTTGAGTAGATTCCCTTCTTTTCTTACTTTTTAAAAATCAAAACATGTTGCATTTTTGTCAAACGCACGTTCTACATTTATTGTGTCTTAGTTACTTTTTCAAATCTGTGGCAAAATATCTGACATGCACAATTTAGGGGAGGTGAAGTTTATTTTAGCTCACAGTTTCAGAAGATCCCAGTTCACTCATGGACAGCTGGCAATCTTGGAAGCATATGGCAGAGGCAGTCCCTCACAGCATTGCAAACAGGAAGCCCAGTCCTGGAGGAAGGGAGGAAGTTGCAAAAACCTTTCTAGGTCCTATTCCAATGATCTGTCCCTTTCAAGTCCAGCCTCAGTGTTCCTCCCCTTCCAAATTTAGAGCCTTAATCCACCACATGCCTGTAATTGATAAGCTACCACATGCCTGTTTTCTACCACATACCTATAATTCACCACACTCCCACAACCCACTCTTCCAGACCAGCCCCCTACCCCCATCTCCTAACAGCACATGGTTCCATAGATAATCTATTACATCCAATACATGAGACATTTGGGAGACATTCATTCCACATCCAAACCACACTGACTGAGATGATCATGTGATTTGTTCTTTTTAATACTATTATGGTCTATTATGTTGTATGACATATATCAATGTCACATCAATAGACTTTCACATGTTAAACCAATTTTCACTCTTGCAAAAGTTTCTACAGTACAAGCATAGTCTGGAATATGTACTCATAAGTAGCAAAAATATCTATAGATAGTATTTTCAAATCATTTAGGCAAGAAGCTAAGAAAAAGCTAACATAAATATATAACCTAGATATATATATATTATACTAGTGTATATTATATATATTAATATATAGTGTAAATATGTAACCTAGAAGCTCCTTTATTTTCTAGGCTAAGCACGTACTTGTCACTAATTTAAGAGGTGGAATCAAGGGAGGGAGAAATGGAGTTTCTTTAAAACTCCAAAGGGAGGTAGAGCCTGTGGGAGGGTTTCTTCGTGGGTCAGAGAATTTAAACTTTTGTAGACATTTGTTTTTTACCTTATGTGTTTCTTGTCAGTTATTCTTTTGCTAAAAGTACAGATAATTGTCCCTACTTATACTCATGGCTATCCATCCCAGTGACAACAATAAACACAATATATTTTTCTTGTTCAAAGTTAAGTCAGAAAATTCGAGGAGAGGAAAAAGGGGAAGAGTAATCCATACTCAGCTGAAGCAGAATTCACATACAGAGAAAATATCTTTTTTGAAGAATACAATTCTATGAATTTTGGTAGATCATATAGTCACATAACCATTACCATAATCAAGACATAGAAACATTGTTGTCAAAAAATTTCCTTTATGTATTTATGTATGAAGAGAGAAATTGCTAACATGAGCCCTGTCTCTGTAAGTTTGAATTTTTCAAAATGTAATATACATAGCGTAATACTATATGTAGTATTTTATGTTTAGCATATTTCACATAACATAATGCATTTGGTATTCATAAGTGTGCATGTTAGTAGTTCATTACTTTTTATTGCTGAGTAGCATTCCAATATATGGGCATACCAGTATTTTTTAATACGTTTACCAGTTAATGGACACTTGTTCTCATTGACAATTGCACGTGAACCTGCTATAAGCATCACATCCAGGCTTCGGTGAGTGTGTGTTCATTTCTCTTGGATAAATACTGAAAAGTGAGAGTACTACTCCATATTGGAGTAGTAGCCTGAAAAGAAACTGCCCGACTGGTTTTCAAAACTACCGTACCATTGTTCAATCCCATCATCCTACCAGTAATGTGTGGAATTTCCAGTTACTTACCAACTTGCCAGGATTTGGTATGGTTAGTTGTTTGTTTGTTTGTTTCTTTCTTTTTAAATCCCTTCTAGTAAGTGTACAGTGACTGCAGGCATCTAAATCATTTTTATGTGTTTCTTTTTCTCACATGTACACATTTTTTACATAGTGAAAGTTCTTGCGTACCTCCAATTTTGAGTCTTGCTTTTCCGTCTAGTGGTATTGGGATCCTTTTCCACACGGCTACCACCTTAACACTAACATTCCATGGAATGGATGTGGCACAGCGTCTCCTGGCGGCTTGGCTGTCTTCAGATTCTGCCGCAGGCCACACTGTTACAGAAACGCTTACATGTCAGGTTTTCCATCTTTTTTGGAGGATTCCTCAGGATAGAGTCCCAGAAGTGGGATTCCTGAGTCAAAGGGTAAAAACATTTTTATGATTTTGGCTGCTTTCTGAAAGGGTTTTATCTAAAGTATTTACAAGGCTGCCAGGAATATATAACAGATATACTTCCACGATACTGTCATTGATATTAGAAAAAGGGTTTTTACTATTTATTTAATGTACAAAACTAAAACTCTTTAAACTTTATTTTTAATTTTCTAGTGAAATGGGATATTTTTCTACTTTCTTAGTTATTTTTTGTCCTATGAATTGATCATATATGTAGCTTATTAAGACATCCTATTTTTCTACCTAATCATTTTAAATAATAAATGTATTTCCCAATCTTTTGGTTATTCTTTTCTTTCACTTTTTAAAAAAAAAACATACATAGTGTTCTGTTTTTCTAAAAAATCTGACACTTATTTCCGCTAAGGCTTTTTTGTTTGTTTGTTTTTTGTTTTGGTTTTTTGGGTTTTTTGTTTTTTGTTTTTTGTTTTGTTTTGTTTTGTTTTGTTTTTTGAATCAGGGTCTCATTCTGTAGCCCAGGCTGGTAGTCTTGAACTCACTTTGTAGACAAGAATAGCCCTGGACTAATGGCAATTCTCCTGCCTCAGGCTCCCAGGTGCTGGAATTACAGGTGTGAGCCACCACACCCAGCTTCTGTGGTGCTGGGAAATTGAACTGAGGGCCTTGAGCTTGCTAGGCATGTGCTTTAATTGCTGTGTCATTCTTCCAGCCCCCATGTTTCTATGGGGCTTCTAAGCTTAGAAAATCATTTTATCCCTCTCTCCTGAGGCTTATAAATGGTCGATTTCATTTTCTTCTAGATTTTCTCGAGGTTTAAAAACAATTACTTCAGTAGCGTATAGAGTTTGTATTGATGTACAGTGGGGTAGAGGCTAAAAAGTTTTTTTTCAACATTGCATATTGTAAATAAAATATTTGGTGAAAATTCTAAAAGATGAAACCTAAATTCATCCTAATATGATGACGGCTAATTTTGTATTCCATGTCACCCATCCCTGGTACCAAGCGTGCCCTTACTGAGGCTCATGAATAAACAATGTTTGAACCCCGAATATTGACAGAGTGGGGAATGCACACTTTGCAGAGGTGGACAGGGTGGCTCGTCCTCATTCAGAATCACGTCGTCCTCCCGGGTGACGCGCTGTTTTCCTGTCCTTTGGTCTAGATTCTATTTGCCCACATTTTCGAAGTCCCCAACCTTCCCCTTCCTCACGTGGAAATGCCAGCCTGCGTGGTCTTCTTAGGGAACAAGGAGCTGCTCCTTCTGCACTCGGCCAGGACTCACTTTGGCAGCACTGTGATCCAGGATTTCCAGTCTGCTACACCAATCCCCAGGGCTGGTGGAGTACCTTCCCTGACCTGTTTGGCTTCACAGTACCCCTTGCCCAATCCACTTTTCTGATGATGTCAGAAGCAAGCAATAACTCTCCCGTCTTGATCCAGTGGAGACAGCCCTTTTCCCAACACCAGACAATTTTGTAATTGGCTATGGCCTTCCTTGACTCTTTGTCAAGATATTGGCAAGTGAACAAATTCCTGAAATGGAAGAAGCCCATTCCTCAGACGCAGGCCTCCTGAATGAACAGGGCCCTGGCTGCTGCCCCATTTTGAACACGTAGAATACATCATTTCATTTTTGCGGTTATGCTGGGACCAAGCATCCAGCAGCAAATCCACTCAGAAGCCCCAGAGAGTGTAGGAGAGACAGCAGTTCACTGAGCAAAGCCCTCTTACCCCATACCAATCAACGTTAACAGGCATGGGGACTCGGATCCACAGCCGGGGCCCCATCTGTCTCCTCCTAGAGGGGGCAGGAGAGGCCATAAGGCCAGGGGTGGGAGGAGGCCAGGCCCCGCCATCTAAATGAGGCAGGCTCTCCTCAGGGTCTGGCAGAGCACTCGGTGTTTAGTTAAAAACTCTCTCCAAAAGAAAGAGCGTTAAGGCAGAGAGCTTGAAGTGGATCCTGAGTAATTAAGTGTATAAATTAATTCTTCCCCTAAGAAATGTTCCTCTCCTATTATTAGATTTGGCTCTCGGAGGAGCGACATCCATGGAGTGTGTTTCCAGTTGTGGATGAGTGTGTGTGTGTATGTGTGTGTGTGCGCGTGTGCGTGCATGCTTGTATGTGCATGTGTTCCTTTGAACACACATTCTGGGCTTTGCTGCCTGAAGCTTACAATTAAAATAAGTGACACGAATGTGTCTTTAAACGAGAGATCTGTGGAAAACTAACGGATTGTCTGTCAGAAGAAAAAATGAAATATGGCTGCCTCGGCGCACAGAATGGATGAATAGGAAAATACTTGTCCACCCAAGTACCCAAAGGGATAAAACCCAATGAGATCCTTCTCAACTGCTTAGCACATAATGCATGTGCTGTTTTGATGCTAGTAATGTGTTTTTTACTTCTTCCTATCTAGAAGGAATGAATCAAATATGAGGAGAGCTGGAACATGATTTTCAACCCATTGCTTTTGATTAAGTGCCCGAGCAAGCAGGTCCTGGGACTTGCAGTAATACTAATGGGGCATAAACCGCTATAAAAAGAACAGGGCTCTACTTTTGTCCAAATGCCATTATCTTGGAATCAGAGACCCTGGGTGTAATATGTCCACAGTTAACCTTTTTTTCCTGACAGGAAATTTTCTCCATCCACTCACACCATCAATTATGCTGCATTTGACCAGAGTGGTGAGTGACCACATAATTTCAAATGAAAAACACACACGTGCCGGGCTCCCCAGTACGGAGTACCGGCTGCCAGGGGTGCTGGCCAAAGGAAGATAATGGGTGAGTTCTGCTGGCTGTCAGGGCTGGGGACACAGTGCTGTTTTGTTTAGGCTGATTTTTCTGTTTGCTTGCCCCTTTGTTGATTTTGCTGAATCACTGAAAACAAAGTAATTAGCATTTTGATCCTAAAACTCTGGCGCCCTGGAGAGGAGCTGGGAGCTAACAATTAACCTGGTGAATAGGGTGAGCAGAGAAGTCCTCAATTGTTGGGATCTGAAAGGACAGGAGAAAAGCAAAGAGAAGATCTACTCAAAGGAAAGCTATCTGGTCACTGTCCCTAGGGAGCCAGCCTTTTGCTCTTGTCCCGGCCTTATCCAAAGGACACATATTCCCCAGAGCTCCTTGGGCTGCTTCTGTGTCATTCCAAACTTGGCAATACATATTTTTTGGAATCAGCAAGTTGCAGATTGTCCAACTGTTCTGTCATTTATTGTAAATGGATGCAAAAAGGAAAAAAAAGAAAGGAAAGGAAAAGAAAAAAAATTCCACGATGCTATAACACAGTCCTGAGTGTAAATCAAACATTCCCTGTCATGTTGATAGCTTGTGTTAGTCTAATGTATTTTATATTACTCAAAAGCTTTGAAACCCTGCAGCTTGCTTCATATAGGCCATTATGCGGTTATCATTAAATTGTCTTGCAAAGAACATTATCGGTAATTATAGCAGACACTAAAATCAAATGATCAGAGTGGGACCTTTAACACCAAGAGGAACCATTAGAAGTTAATCAAATAAAAGGATGAGAATAATTATGTTAGGATTAAGCAGTAATATGCCAGAAGTTATATACTTTGCTGACTATATATCTTTACTCCCAGCTTCCTGAATTTCCTTTTCGTTGATGTGTTTTTATATAATACTTTGGCACGGAATGTAAACGACAGTATTTTTGTCATGGCACAATCGGGCTGGAAGGTTCATAGGCGGTTCATATCTAAATGCCATCAGAGGCACGGAGGTAATGATGAAGATAAAAATAATAGTAATAAAAAAGTGCAAAGCTGGAAAAAAAATCCATCGGTCAATGAAGCATGGCAAAATGATAAAAATGGCTGCAACAGGCGCAGGTGCAAGAAAAGTCGTTATTGGCTGGTTGCTCCATCTCGGAGCGGAAGGATTTCTCCTGCGGGCGTGCTGCAAGCCAGCGTCTTGCGGGCTCTACAGTTGCTCCCACCGGAGCTGATCCGAGGGACGGTGGTGAAGTAGATTCTCATGGTTCCGGACAAGAACCATTTAAGGCAAAGAGGGCCTCTCTGGTTCCTCTCCAACCCCCGCAAACACACACCTCCGGGGCTTTGCAGATGTCTGTTTCTGAACATGTGGGCTCTTGTGAGGGAGAGCATGCCTCACCCAAACTGGCCCATTTCGGCTTCCAGATTAAATCTGTGCTACAGGTTAAACAATGCCATTTTGAGAACTAGAAGGGTGGAGAGATTCTCTATACCATGACCTCTAAAAAATAAATAAATGGATCCCTTTACTTTTTCATTCTTCCCTTACAAATAAGGAACAATTTCTAATAGTCAGTTTGCCTTTGTGGCCCAGGTTTGAGCTGCAGAGCAATTTAAATGGTAGGGTCCAACATAACCTATTGGCCTTGGGGATGAGAATTGAGCCGAGTCTCCTGAAAAGGTATATATCCTGCCCCTTTTTTACATCGTTATTTTGAGATAGAGTTTTACAAAATTTCTGTATTTTTCAGTTTTACACTTTTTAAAGCATTGAGATATGTAGAAATGAATGCATTGCTCAGTTTTACAGAGGTGAAAACGGAGGCTATTCGGAGACAGTGATAGAGTTGGGACTGGAGATTAGAAGAGATCTCTTTAGGGCATCCTGATGTGTTTCTCTGTTGCCCACTGGTGGGCATCAATCCCCATGTCCTTTCTCTGGACCAGCACTGCATACCAAGCACATAGAGCAAGTGTGAGAAGGTGCTAAAGTTGAGGGGTTGGGTGGGTTTTGGACTTATTTTGCACATAGGGGTCGCTTCCCCAATTGGTGAAAATTGTCTTTTATTACATTGAAACTTTTCATATTACAAATGCCTGACTCCATGGGGAGGTTTGGGAGGAATCTCCTGGGGAGAGACAGTAGGACATACTCTGAGGGATAATGGAGAGTGAGTCTTGGGAAACAAGTGGCTGGTGAATCTCTAAGAGGAAGAGCTTGGGCTCCGACTATCTTAATTATGATCAGTTTATCCAGGAAGCTAGATATCAGAGAATACTCAGACCAGGAACACTACTTTGGTAGCGATTTTGGCACAAGAAGAGGCAGCTAAACATTAAAACTGATTCAGAGGCCCGTGGTCACATAGGGAGGCAAGGGTCTTAAGATGACAGCTAATTTCTAACAAAACAGAAATGATTCAGGCCTTCTGACCTGGCTCTTACTACTTCATCTCTGTTTTAGCACATATACACCCAGGGGCAGGGTCATGCCTTCACGAACAATCCAAAGAGGAATGAGTTTAGGGCTCATTATAAGATTTTGGAGTCTTATCAAAGACTTTAAAGCTCCAATTGACAATGAACTTACAGGTACAGAACATGGGTAGCTGATTCACCGACGACCTAGGCAAATGTCAGGAGACATTTGGCATTCTATATGCCTCCAGGCTAGTAGTGAGGTGGCAGGTAAGTTGACTTGGGCAGTGAATGTGTCACCTGTCCTTGTGCCATTTTCAAGGACACAGTTCAGGAATAGGATCAGAATAACTGCTCAGTTATTTAGCAGGTTTAGATAGTAGCAAATACGGTCAAACAGTGTCACCTCTGAAGATGGAGAAGCCAGAAGTTACCCTGGGTACACCCCTCCACACCCTCCTTCTATTGAGCTCTAAATTAGCTCTAAAAACCCAGGTGTCAGCCATCTCCCTTGAACAACATAGATGAGCCATTAAAAACCCCAAGAAGAAATGAATGCCTAAATCACCCTGTCTCTCTGAAGGGAGAGTTCTGCCTAATCACATGTCAAATCATATTTTTTCTTCTCCAGATGGATGACTTCGTTCAAAGTCTGATGGTCACAGAGACAAAGGTATCGCTTCAGCCTTAAGTAACTATTGGAGTTTTACCCCAGTAGATTATTTGCCAGGAGTAACTAACGTAAAAAATGCCCTGTCAGACACCAGCTTGCTTTCTCTCATTTTTTAAAAGGCGAATATTTGGTTTCATCTTGCAACTACTTGGGAAAATTTAGCACTAAGTCAGAAAGGTTGGCCAACAAGTAGCACTTCATAAATCGCTGGAGCCCTAATCAATACATATTGTCATCCAGTCCAGTCCTTCGGGCAGATTTCTCTCTGCCCCGAGTCGCTAGTGTATTTTATGAGGTTGTTACAGGCTGGGCTTGCATGGCCTGGGCCTAATGAACCTGTCACCGCTGCTATTGATTGACATGCCAGTGTAAGTGAGACAGGCGATTCCGATTGACTTCCTAATTACTGCTGCTGGGCTGCCTCGCCAACTGCTCAGGCCAGAGGTTAATAGTTTTGATGTTGAGCTGCTCCTAGCTGTGGAGGCCGGAGTGCAACTGGCTCCTCAGAAGTCAATACCTGAATCTAGTTCTCAAGGCTACTGCCAGGCCTGATCAATTAAGGACTCACATTCCTTCTGGTGGTGGCTGACAAGAAGCTGATGAGTGGAAGGGTTCAAAGGCAAATGGCTTAAGGGCATTTAGGAGGATCTGAAAGCACCACCCATGGTCAAGGACTGGCAATCAAGAAGGTTGGACTCAAGCAGCAGGAACATTGGTATGGATAACTTAAAACACTGTACCAAGGTGTCAAACACTGGCTTTGTTTCATTTTGTTTTCAGTTTTTCCATCCTAAAGACTGAAGTTAGAGTATTGCTTTTGGTCCTCCAATGTCCAGAATTCTGCTGGATGCCCCCGACGCTTAGAGACTGCCTTAGTTCATTTGAGCTGCTATAGCCCCAACTGGTAACTTGGGTAGCACATAAACAACAGAAATTTATTTCTCATAGTTCTGGATACTAGACATACGAGATCAAGTCCAAGATTCTGTGTCTGGTGAGAGCACACTTTCCCGCTCCTGAAGGGAGCCTCCTTGCTGCGCTCTCTTGCCGGGAAGAGGAGGACAAAGGCAGCTCTCTGGGGCCTTTTTAATGGGGGTATTAGTCTCTCATGACCTATCACCCGCAGAAGGCTCCACCTCCTAACACCATCACTTATGTTATAGATACCAACATATGAATTTTAAGAGAGGCGCAAACATTTATGCCATAGCAGAAAGGAATCAAATGACTTGCACTGACTCATCCATTTGATAAAAATTAATTGAATGCTTACCTTATCCAAGGCACAGTGTGAGTGAATAGACTTATAATAGTCTTTCATTGGTATCACATGTTAAGAATGTTTATTTATCTATTATTTGTTGTGGTATTGAGTATCCAACCCAGAGCCTTCGCACTAAGCTATCAATATATCTCTGGCCTGTATTTTAGTTTCAATTTGAGATAAGTTCTTATTAAGTTGCTAAGTTGCCCATACTGTACTCATACTGGTGATTCTCCTGCCACAGGCTCCCATAGTGCTGGGATAGTAGACATGCACTACCAGGCCCGGCTCAGACTCATCTTTTCATTTGAACCTCATGACCCACAAAGTAGGTAAGGGGCAGAAGAATCATGATCTCACCATTTCCACTTCTAATGAGAAACGAAGGCTCAGCAAAAGCCATTGACTCTCCAAAGCCATGCATAAATAAGTACAGAAGAAAAGTCTCAAGGCAGATATTCTGGTTCTCAATCTGATATGTTCTCCAGGGTGCTGGAATTCCCACCAACATTCTGGTCTTCCGAACTTGGACAGAAATACCCACAAGGCTGTGCTTGCAACATTCCAGGATTTATCTAGCCCACATCTCCAAATCTGCCTAAGCTCCTCCCACAAACCGATTTCAAAGACTTCTAGATCATGCGTCAGGCGTAGTGACTCTCAGCAGTGACTCCACTTCCCTGGTCCTGACTTTGTCTACTAGTCATCTTTCCTGCTGCTGGGATATAACATCCAACACACACAACTTAAGGAGGAGAGGTTTAGCTTAGCTCACAATTTAAGGGAATTCAGTCCATGGTTGATGGGCACCAAGGCAGAAGCACCATGAAGGAAGAGCATGGCAGAGCCAAGTTCATGGCAGCCAGAAAGCAGAGCAGGGGAACCGTCCAGAGGGGAGAGGGTCAGCAACCAAATCGAGTACCTAAGGTCACGTCTCAGACCCACCTGGACGTATGCAGGAGAGTGTTCCAACAGTCCCAGGATGGATTTCAAAACCAATCAAGTTGCCACAATCAATCTTAACCATCATGGTCTCATAGAACACCCCTCCTTTGAATCTGTAATTTACATATATTCACCATGCCCTGTCATTTTCTGTATTTGTGATACTGTGATATCTATGACTTTGTGGACTCTAGAGGCACAGTCCATTCCAGGGTAAGTCAATTTCTATGAACAGTAGGAAACTTACGTGTAAGAGTACCTTGTGTTTGTAAGTTAACCAATCTGAAGTCCTTGTCCACAGATGTCTGCTTATCTGCTGTTACCCTTTGAGTTACTATCCCTAAGCAACCAGGTAGCAGAGACTAGGCAGCCCCAACACTCAGCCTCTTCTGAAATCATTCAAACGAGCCTATCCTGGGCTTGCTTGCTTTGCCCGGCCCACAGAAATCACAACGACGCCTTTACCACATTTCCCCTCAGTCTCATCTCTCTGCTCCAAATTGGCCCTGAGCTTTCCCTTTCTTGGGACCTCTGAGTAACAAACTCTCTAGTCACAGTAACCTCCTGACCCATTGGCCTCACCCTAAGTGGATAATAATAAAGTCTACATATTAAAATACTTTCCTGATGGTAGTGAAATGGCTATCACAAAGAGGTATTCCCAGGACTGATAACTTAGCATGAAGGCAAAATGTAGATACATATGACTCAACTGCGTGTGTGAGTCATTCACCCATGCGAAGATTATCAAGCACCTGCCAGCTGCCTCATGTGGACAGGATAAGTACTCCCCGAGGAGGGAGAACACAGATCACAGGTTCAGATTTCTTCTCTCTTTTCCCGGCACATACCCAGATTCATGCTGTTTTCCTTCTGTGATCTTCTGTATCCCTCCCTCTTGCCTGAAACATTCCCCTCTCTTTTCCCTTGGCTCGTGGTGTCACCTTTGGAGGTAACCATCACAGTGAGGGCTTGCCAACCTACAGAATCCTGGTTCTTCTTTCACTTCCACCTTGAATCACATATTTGCAGATATAACATCTCTCTGTTTTGATTGTGCATATGTTCTAAATGTTTTGTAGCTACATCATAACCTAGTAACGGGCACATACTTTACATCTTTTGTGTCCCCCCAAAGCATGGCATGATGTCTTAATTATTGTAATTTTCCTCATAAACTAATTTTCACAGCAGAGAAATCATGGTCTATTTCTTTTTATGGTCAGGATATCATCCTGAAATGTAAACCAGGCCTCAACACCATTTAAGAGAAGTATATGGAATGTAGAGTCTTTAAATGTGAACTTCAAGAGAAATTTTGCTGTGCAAAACTACAATTCTCCTTTAATCCTTTGGTTGAAGCCCTACTGAGCAGCTCCTAAGACTCCACACATGTTCCCTTCACTTCCACCCTCCACATACCACTTAAATGCCTCACCCTTCATCAAGATTCACTCTTTGATTTGGAACTAGGAAAAGAGAATCTGGAACCCGAGGAGGAAATTAGCCTTTGTGTAAGACTAGGTCTTCTGGATAGGATTCAGTCAAATTCAAAGCGATCAAAGTGCCCTGATTGGCCTGAGACTATCTAAAATTTTAAATTGAAGTTCCGTATCTTGCGCATGCCAGGATGGTGGGTCACTCTAGCCAAATCAGAAGTAAATCATGCTTGAAGTTTGTTTTCCAGAATTATGAGAAAAGTTTGTCTTTTGCTTCCAAGAAAGATACAAAACTGAGAATCAAGATGCATTGGTGAGCAGGGCAGGATAACGAAAGAGGCCAGGTTGCTGTAGCTCGTGAGGACCTTCCCTAGGAGGGGCACCTGCCCTTCTGATGATACGGCCCTATATCTCCCTCTGTTTCCTTAACCCTCAATAGATTTTCTACAAATGTTCATATAAGGACTTTGGCATTGTTTATTTGTTCTCTGTAACTAAAAGAAAGGGGCTGAGTTCTACATCTAGGCTGGAATAGTGTGAAACATGAACAATAAATGCCGGTCAGTAGGTGATCTACAAGTTGAACTGCGTCAACATCACCACAGCTTCAAGGCACAGGCGACCTGCAGGTCATAAGCCCTTGGGAATTCACTGAAATTAGAAGATTTGGATTCTGAACTTTGCACAATCAATGGAGTGATGGTTGGAGTTTTAAGTAGCTTATAATACCTGGATCCTGTAGTTCAGGTTTAGTAAAGATTAGCAAGTTTGGGGCCCACTAGTGAGTGGGGCAGGGGCTGGAGAACTAAAACAAATGAAATGTAACTGCTCTACATGCCAGATGTGAATGATGACCAAATGTACTTGTCTCATTCCTCGTTCATGAGGTGCCTGAGGTTTCCCATCTTGCCACCCTGTCCTGCACCAGAGATGATTTAGAACATGTCCACTTTTTTGGTTGTACCATTCACCAAGGGCTCAATTCCACCTTTCTCATTCTGTTTGTACATTTCTGGGATGACTAGGCGTGCACCTGATTATCTGTGGTCCAGCTCTGTACTTTCTTAGTTACCCATATGTTCTCTCCAGACAGGGACCTTTAGACCCAAGAGGCCCAGCACCAAATGAATGCGTATTATACAGTCCTATTGGATTTCCTCTCCAAAAAAGTCGTCTTTCTTCTTGTTTTTTTCTAGTTTCCTATAGAAGAAAACCAGTTCAATCCATTCTCTCTCTTTTTTTTTCAGTTTGCAAAACACCTGATCTGTGTTAAGCTGTGGGGAGGCAGCACCAAGGATTTTCCAACCATAATGATGGAGGCCAAATTTACAGGCTTCCTTAGGCTCAAGAGATGATGCTCCCAGGCAACCTGAAGACATCCGTATGCTCAGTTTGCTAGTGAAAGTGTGACATACTCATCTACTTCCTTCACAGGGAAACTACGAAGAAGACGAAGAAATTGAAGTTTGGAGAGGTTATTTAGACCATTGTGGTGCAAGAACTTTGCCAAAACAGAAAATCTGACCTACTTAAGCAGTAGTTTCCTCATTCCCACTGTTGTGTAATGTTCTGCAGGGTGGACACACCAGAAGGTATGCATTCATTCTATTACCAATGGACATCTGGTTTCTTTTCAGTAGTTGGATGACATACTGCGATGGAGCTGTCAACAGTATCAAAAATACTTCTTGAGATATGTTTATGTAAGAATGCAATTGAGTGCCAGGTACACCCACCTTCAACTTTACTGGATAATGCTCAAGCTTTTCCAAATATTTGTAACATTCCAATTTCCACCCAAAGTTTCCTTTCCCCTTCAGCTTTGCCTGCACATTTTTATTTTTCACATTTTTAAGCTGTCACCAGTATTGCAACTGTGTAGTAGTATTTTGTGGTAGTTTTAACTTGCATTCCTGAGATTCGCAATGAAGACTGGCACCTCCTCTTGTATTTAATGTCTAAGAAGCTTTCTTCTTTAGTGGGGACATGTTTAAGCCTTTTGCTAGCTCTGTGCATTGAAACCACTTGCCCACCCTGGAACATGCTATATTCAATCTTTCAGCCACGTGTACTCCAGAATAAATATTCATTAACGTTCAGTAATGTTCAGTTGCATTGAATTAGATAAAGATTCTTGCCAGTTTTCAAGCTTCCCACTCTGGCCAACAAATAGTCTGTATCTTCTTAGTTTTAACAGTCGTTACAACAGAAAAGAAGCAGGTGGGAACATGGGCACTGCTTTAACGCCTCCTATGCGGTACACATTCGGTCCTGGGATGGTACCCATAAGCACGTCAATGAAGCAGGACTCATGGTCCCAAATCTTTGGAGCTGAACATGTAACATTGAAAAAGAGAAGCAGTCGCTTACAAATGCTTACTCGACCACCCAAAAACATACACACACATCCCCGAGAGGGAGCATGCATCTCCATCTAAGCCAAATCCCACCGTGGAATCAGGTCACGGCAGGTCACCAAACTGGCTGAACCTCCCGGAGTCCATAGTGCCCTCAGTGTCCATTTCACCTTGTGCCTGTGCGGATGTTTTTGGCTGTCCATCTACAAGTGGCTTCAGGACACTTACGAACTCACCTACCAGGATTCCTAGCTGCAAGCGTGCTCTAGAGTGGAGTCATGCAGTGGCTTATGAAGTCAGGTCAGTCTTTCTGAAAATTTCCTCACTTTTCCTTTCAGGTCTCAGGGTGGCTGTGGCAGCCTCACGATCTTATATATCACAAGCAAAATATGGAAAGACAGCTCCTACCAGTCTTTTTGTATTAGAGTAGGTAGTCTTTCCTCAGTAAGATTCCTCTGTTATCACAGAGACATCCTAGACTGGGAACAGAATTCCTTGCAGATCTTTCAAGATAAATGTATTTGTTCTTCTGAAGTATGGAGGAGATGTACTCCTAAGGACTTGGGAAGAGGAATTTGGATCCAAATAGGGTTTCTAATTTCCAAGAAGGAAATAAGTTTCATGTTGGGTAGTCTTGATGTCTGATATTTCCAGGACCATTTTCAAAAATGAGTGATCTCATGTGTGCATAAAAATACCACACCAAAATCCAATCTTTTGCAAAATTAATAGGCACTAATAAGCATATTTTCAAAAATGAAAAATAGCTCGGGTCATTTTGCTTTAATGCACTTGACACTTTCTTAAAGCAAGGACCCCTATATTTGCATTTTGCACTTTAGTGGGCAAATTATTTATCCCTCCAGACCACCCTTGCCCCATTCCTCATTCTGGACTCAAGCACACAGTCGGCCCCACACTTCTGAACACAGCAAAGAAAATACACTACCCCGTCTGCCTGAGTCAGCGTTGATCAGTCTGATGCTGAAAATCAGTACCCATTGGCTATTGAGCCCTGGAAACAGCTAGTTCAAACTGAGCTACACTGAATATACAAGGTATGCAACAGATTTTAAAGACTTAATGCAAAAAAGTGTAAGCTAGCTCAAGCTCAAACAAGGTCAAACCCTGGGTTTGATTCCCCAGGACCACATAAGCCAGGATTGGTAGTGCATACCTGTAATGCCAGCACTTGGGAGGCTGAGGAAGGAGGGTTGCCATTAGTTTGAAGTCAGCCTGGGCACCATAGTGAGTTCAGGAGCAGCCTGGACTACAGAACAAGACCGTCTCAAAAGAAATGTTTTAATGATTCAATGTTGAGATGATTTCAAACATACTTGGTTAAATAAAATATAATTTACATTGATTTTACCTGTTTCCTTTTGCTTTTCTCATGGCACTACTAGAAAAATGTAAATGACATAGGTAACTCTCTTAAGTTTTATTGGACAGTGCTAGTCTAGGACAAACAGAGAATAGCCCTTCAATCTCAGTACCCTTCCTCCGGTTTTTTTTTGAGGGGTTGTTTTTTGTTTGTTTGTTTGTTTGTTTGTTTTTAGATTTGGATGTCTCTTTATGAACAACTTGGAATCTTTTTGGGCTCTCTGGATGCCCTGCACAAGAACTCTCAAGGTCAGCTATTTGCATTGCTAGGACATCGTGGTAAACTCAAAGTTGGTCTCAGTCCAGCTATAGCACTGTTGGCATCTATATCATGGTTTGGCACATAGGAAGTCACAATAAATACTTGTTGAAGAATTGCTTTCAGGAACCTCCATACTCTGCTCTTTCTTCTTATTTCCTTCTTACACACCCACCTGGTGAAGAAATTAAGAATAATTATTTCCAAGTAATTGATGATGGGACTCTTTCCTTCTGTGTTGACTTTCAACCTCAAGTGCACTTTAGAAGCACTTGGGAGAGCTTTAAAAATAGTGATGCTCAGGTCCCAGCCCCAGAGACTTGGACTTAATTGATTTTGGGTGGAGCCTTGACCAGAGGGAGATTGAAAAGACCCCCATTCAATTCTAACATGCAAGGAGCATATATGAAGGTCCCAGATGCCCCACTCCACCATGTCATCTGGCCTCTGTTGCTAGTCTTCACATCACGGAATGTAGAAGGGAGATACACCCTAGCAAAATCTCTAAGCCTCTCTAAAGAACTTCTTTATCTATAAGAGGCCTCCCAAGAACCTTCTTCCATCACATTGGGTCAGTTTCACAGATGTCACCAAGCAGCCACCAGCTAGTAATGATTCCTGATCACTGCAAACAATTAAGTTAGGGAGAAAAGAATGCACTTTCCATTACTAATCCCCTAAACAACTCATTCCATGACCTAATTGCCTTCTGAGGTCCCCAGATAGCTGGGGTTAATAAAGCAAGCACCCCAAAGAGTCCAAACATGAACCCAGTGGGAAGAGTTTGGAGATTTGACTGTTCAGCCCATCGCAGGGTCACCTGTGAGCACTGCTGGCCCAAAGCAAGAAAACCATAGCCTCTGTCACCAAGTACTTTCCCTCCCTGTCACTTTATCTCTTGCCTTCCCCTTTACAGTCTCGTTC
Source organism: Ctenodactylus gundi (assembly GCA_004027205.1). Lineage (NCBI taxonomy): Eukaryota > Metazoa > Chordata > Mammalia > Rodentia > Ctenodactylidae > Ctenodactylus > Ctenodactylus gundi. Next base: position 220,345 of record PVKB01001040.1, read on the forward strand.
CAAAAATCTCAAGGCAACAGCAGCCTGATTTTTTGATGAATTGGCCATGGTGTTTTATTCGACAATGTATATCACTATGCCAATATGAATTTTCAAGATGGTAAAAATACAACTCCTCAAAAAGATTACATGAAAGGGGAAAAAATCATTAGGCAATTAAGAATGGCAATAATTCACCCATATCTATGCTTTGAGAAGAAATATTGCCCCGGGGAATTAGCTCAGCTTATCACTTTGTCATCTGTCTGGGGTGTGAGTGAGGGGAGGTTTTGCATGCATTGCTGATGATTTCCAGCAGGATTTCTAGGCGTGATCAAAACGGATGCCAGGCTTTTAATAGAACTCTGTCTCTCTTGGGGTAGCCGTAATTTGTACATATGAGGCAGAACTACTAAATTAAGTAAGCATATGCATTCCTTAAACACTTCCACATAAATCCCTTTTATAAATTCTAAATAATGGAAGTGAAGGATTAGGTGAGGCCTCAGGGTCGTTGGCTACCCTCATCATTTTATGAATAAGGACATTTGAGGCTCAGAGAGGGAAAAAAATGTTTCAAGGTCACACAGTTCACAGACCCAAAGATAAAACTAAAGGCCCTGGTTTTCTAACTCATCATCTCACAAGGGTCTTTCTAGTCTACTGCTCTGCCGGCTTCCTACCCAATTCATCATTCATCAAGAGGTTAAAGAGGGTGTGACCTAGATCCTCAAGGCACTAATTTAAAAATGCCTTATTCTGGGACACCTTCCTTGGCTTCCCACGTGACCCCAGGGAGCAGTGAATGATTTTTTCATGTTTTGCCAACCCTACCTTAAACCTCCCTTACTCCCCTTCATGCTTTCTACACTGCTACATCATGGTGATAGCCTACTTTCTATTGTGTGGTCTAGTGAACTAGAGTGTCACTGAGATCAACTCAGGAACAGTGTGTAGGATATAACATAGAAGGTGTTCCGTGAGTGAGATGCAAATAAATAAGGTCTGTTGCCCTTGTCATGAGGAAGAAGGGGGTTAGTCTTTCTCCATTTTTTTTTGTGTGTGTTTCAAGATAATATGTGAGACCTAGTGACATAGCTCAGTAGGAAAGCACCTGTTAGCATGTGCTTGGGGTCAATCCCCAATACTACAAAAATGTTTTTAAACAAAGATCATCAGCTTTCTTACCCATTTAGAGGGAATCAGAGAGATGGTGACCCCTCACCCATGCTCTTGTAAGTAACCTCTTACCCATAATCCTGTAAGAAACTACAATGAATTCATTAAATCACCTTGTTGGAATTTGGTGTAATTATTTTACTTGGGGCTCCTGGCTGCTCCCAGTCTGGGGTGAATAGATGTTTGTTCATGTTGTGAAACATAAAAAGGTTTCATGAGACACATCTGATGCCGTAAGACATTCCTTATCTATAGTCCACTTGTCCTGCCTTTCTTGATTTCTCCACCTCTGCAGTCCTGCTTTCCTACCCCCCTAAAAGAACTGACAGCCTCCTCAGCCCAGTGGCCTCCCTGCCTATGACCACATTAAGTTCAGGTTTTGCTAGTGTACTATTGATTTAGAAATACTCTCAATGAAGGTGGGTATTTTTAACTAAGCACATCACCATATAGAAAGAATTTAAACTTGGCAAGTGAGAAAGACTAGGACATGGACATTGGATAGGTATTCAGCTGGGAATGCGCAGAAGGCTTTGGAAAACCTAAGTGTCTTAGTTACTTTTTTGGCATTGACACGACACCTAACAAAAGTTAAGGACGGAAAGGTGTATTTTAGCTCACAATTTCGGAATATTGCAGACTTCGTGGGCTGCTGGCAATGGCGGAAGCACATGGTGGTGGCCTAGCTAGAGAAAGCTGTTCACAGTATGGAGGGACAGGAAACTCAGAGGAAGGAAGGGTAGAGCTAACACATGTTCTTCCAGGTCATGTTCCAATGATCACCCCTCTGGGTCAAGCTCCAGTGATCTGCTCTTTTCAACCAGGCTCTGTCTCTTAACCCCATGATTGAATCACTTTTCCAAATATGAAACTTCTAGGGGACATTCCAGGTCGAAACCATAACATCAAGTCATGCTTCTTCTTTCAAAAATAATCTCCAGCAGGAGACTAGATGTGTTTTCAAAAGCATCTGCCACTTCTCCAGGAAGGTACAATATTTATGATCAGGCAGTCTGTCTGTCTGTCTCTCTGTCTTTCACTCTTCCTCTGTCTTTCATTTTACCAATAAATTCCTTTCCACTGCATCCTTTGGTGGCACTAATGATATGGCCTTCCTATGAATGCTGGTAGGAAGGCTATCTTGTGACTATTCATTGAAACAGGGGAACTAAAATAATTCAAAGTCATTTTGCACCACAGGTGTGCCCCAGTAAAGTATGTTCCATTGTCTTCCCCGGTGGACTGAGCTGTACAAGAGACGGTCTTTGTGGCTCATGCTCAGCACATAGAGGCACTTAGTAAATGCTTGCTTAGTGACTGAGTGACAACTTGAACAGAGTACAGTCTTATCTTGCTGCTAAGGGTATGAAAATCCTCAGTCTCTTAACACATGAGGCAGACTTGTTTACCTATTTTATGAATCTGAAATGTAGCTTGGAGTGGTTGAGCAAATTCAACATTTGCTCATTTTGCCTTAAAGAATATTTTACAATACCTTTTTAGATACTAGGTTAAGTACACAAGTGACATTGTAAAAACATTTGTGCCCAGATTCTCAGCTCTTGATCTCACAACCTACTTCTTCTACCTACCCTGTGCTCTCCAGAGATAGTACGAAGGGGCAGCTCCTTTCAAACCCCAGAGTTGGTCTCTGCTCTCTATGCCCTGTGAGCAAAACTGGTGATTTTTAATGACTGCACTTACAACTACTTGCTGATGTTACCACTGTAAGTTTCACTTGATCCATCAGCCCATCATTAGATATTCCAGGAGCTGAGACGGATGATGACTGACTTCTGGGATGAGGATGGATGTTGTGCAACTTTGTTAATTGTTTCAACAACAGTTTCTCTCTTTGGCCGATCTATCAGTCAGCAGCCATTTGCTAGGCTGTATTCCATGAGTAGGAATCCCTGTTGGCCACCAGGATGAGATGAGGAGACTCTGCTAGAAGTCATGATTTTAACAGGGCATTAGAAGGAAATGGGAAGAAATTTTTTTCTCCCAGCTGTGCTTTCTTTCTCATGTATAAAACAGCGAGCTTTGGCCACTGCTACTTTCCCACATGGAGTCTCTTTCTGTTTCTTTTTTCTTTCTGTAAAGGCTTATTCATTATTCAAGGCCCAACCCATGTTTCCTCTGTTATTGAGACTGATCCTGATCCTCTGGCCCTTACGATTTGCTGTGTAGGTCATTACTTTTCATGTATGTCAGTGTTCTTAAAGCATTGACTCTATACGGTGTTCATAGATGGTCATGTAAAAATGGTCCCATTCTCAGATGAATTTAGGAAATATCAGCTTAAAATTAAACAAGTCACTTTAAGGCATGATGACTCAGAGCCTTTAATATACCCACATACTTGTAACTGCTGTGACCAAATGATTTATGACTCAACTAAGGACACTTAGAGAGTTAAGGCTTTAATACTTCATTTCTATAATGTAAGTGAAAGTTTAAACCCAGAGGAAATGGCTACCCCTACATCACCCTCAGTTGGGGACCAGGGAGGTCAACACAGATCCTGTGGGATCTCATTAGTGAAGGACCCCCCAAAAAAGGATCATGCAGTTGTATGGACTTGGATCCTGGGAAATGGGAGAGTGCAAGGGTAAGAGATAGAAGTTTTAAGTCCTGAGGACTGAGTAGAAGAAGAAAAATGTGTCTCTAAGCTTCCCCTTCTCCACTGCCCCTCCCATAAGAATCTTGCAAGGCAACTGAAGAAGACCATTGGGATAAAGAGACCTGGTAGTAAAGGCAGAAATGCAAACAGCCAAAGAGCATGTTGGCCAGGGGCCTGAGAGCTTACCTGTAGCTCTCTTCAGGGGCTGCAATGTAAGAATCTGGCGAGTGGAGAACAGATTTCCACACAATCACTGCCAGGTAACACTTTTGTAATTGCCCATGGTCAAGCCTGAAACATTACATGGAGCTTTTAACCAAGAGCTGGACTTCTGAAAAGCTCACCACAGTGCTTTCCTTGAAAAATTAAGTTCTGTTCCTAGGTAGTGGTTTGAAGCAGAAAAAAATGTCTGAGACCAAAGTTTTGGAGTGGAGGTTAGGGCTCTCAATTTTACATAGAACCATGCATGAGACACAAGCTAATTAGCCAAGGCAGTGGTGTACATGAGAAACTGAAGCTAGAAAAATCCAGACACAGGGAGCCAATTACAGTTCCCTTTACCCACAAAAGACCTAGAACCAAGCCTGACCCTCAGACTAATTCCAGGCGAAAAAGTGTTTGGACCAAGGACGGACGTTTACATGAGATTACTCTGGGCCTACTGAGCAGTGATTAGAGATGAGATGACTGTTGACTGAGTAACCAGAAAACGGACTATTGGTACTGTCTGACTCAGGTTAAGCAGAAGTTACTGGACAGAGGGTTGCAAATGTTGGAATGGGCTGCTCAAACAGCAGTAAAGTCAGAGGACAGCTGATCTCTAACGTGGGCCCACATTGCACGTTCATTATAGACTAAGAGGCCAAATGAAGGATGGATTCAACTGAGACCAGCCAGAGAGTGCTTCCCATTGTGCTTTCCTCACACAGACCCCACTGGATATCAGCCATGTGGATTAGCATGTTGGGTTCCCTCATCTTTCCTCTCCAGGTTGAGCTCCATCGATCATTTTTGGATGATACCGGACTGGAAAATGACTGCCTAGCCCTGGTTCCACTGCATGCTGGCAAGCCCAACAGCCCAAGGTGACTCCACAGGCTGCTGGCCCTCTGAGTCCCACAGCCAAAGGGATCCAAACCACCCCTCTTCTGCTACCTCACCCTCCACCTTCTCTCCGTTTCCCCCCAAAAGAGGGGAAAATCAATTTCAATCAACGTGGAATGTAATATTATCAAATGTCAGCTGCTGAGGTCATGCGCTTTGAAAATTATCTTTGACAGCTTCTGGTCGACTTAATTAAGTGCTCCCCAAAAAGGGGGAGGGAGGCAAAAATACTCTGATTGCTAGCTGCTACGCCTTTGTGCTTTAGAGTTTCTATTGACAACCCTGAGCAAGATTGCCTTAGGGGGTTTTATTGATAGATTCTCGCCTGATATTGGAATGATTCTTGCACAGATAAATCACATTTAGATTTGTTGGTAATTGAGGAGAATTGATTGGAGCAGGAGGGAAGCCCCCAAGGGGTGGTCTCCCTGTCCTCATTGTAGGAAGCTCTGGGAAAAGTGGGGAGGGGTGTCCTCAAAGAGCCAAGAGACTGCAGGGGGAACTACGTCCCCAATGTTTACTTGTCAATTCTGCCTTCTTTGGAACCCTCATGCCCCTCAACCCCTCCCAAGGAGAAATATAGAAATATGGGGATAGAGGCAGGAAATTGTCCCAGTTCATTTTGGAGGTACCATTTCAGAAATGTCCTGGGTCACGTGGTGATTATGTTGGCCTTGATTTTTTGACCTTAGCTCCAACTCTGATTATGCCTCCTTGCTTTAAAACACTCTAAAGACTTCTTGTACAGGCCAGAGTTCAAACTTCATGGCATGTTTTATGTAGGCTGCATGCCTCTCCAGTCTTCTCCTGCTGCTTCCATAAACTCCAGCCTACTAGCTTCCTTCTTCCTTGCTTTGGGTCAGTTTCTTTGAGGGCCAGAAGACTGGGATTTTCCCAGAAACCAGGACATATGTAGACCAGAGCCAAAGAAACACTTGTAGAGCGGAGGCTAAAATCTGTCTGAACAGAACGCTTCACAGAGACAAATCTTCTGTGACACCCCCAAGCCACAAAATGGAGAAAAGTAGAGCTGCTCTGACTGCAATGACATGGGGACCACCATCCTGTCAACTGTCAACTGGGCCTTTCTCCCTCCATCTTCCCACCTGTACAACCACCCCCTCCACACCAATTGTCACTGAACAGTGTGAAAACTACTAATCTAGAACACCTGTGTGATTTTACTGATGGCCAATGTCCAGAGGGAGAAAGAGACTTGTCCAAGAGTTCACAGCCAGGAGTAAGCCTAAAGTTAGGGCCAGTACCTGGGGTTCTTGGTTCCGAGACTTGCCCTTTACCATGACATCATTTGCCTCTCCTTTGGAAGTGTGGGCAGCTGGACCACTTCTTGAGATGTTGTGAAGGAGGATGCTTTGGTCTCTAATTGTCTCAAGCTGCGTTTCTCTTTCCTGCTCTTTATGTCATGACAACTAACTATTCACGCCTGACCTAGGAGTGATGAAAGTAGAGATATCCTTGAGCTAGCAATTGGTGGCCTGCTAGACATTTTAAATTGCAAAATAAGGATCCCTGTTATTATGGCTTTATGCTAATCTATGCTCTTGTGGGTAGAGACTCGGTGCCCTTCCCAAGAGAAGAGTTGTAAGTTCCCACCATGTTGAACTCAGGTATGGCCATGAGTGGAGTTACAAGTATTACCTCCAGACCAATTCTTCAAAAACCTATGTGTGGTTTTCCCTGTTTCTTGACCCTGCCACACATTGTGGCATGGACTTGTGTGCGGAGATGGAATCTTTATCATCTTGGGTCCCAGAGTGACTAAAGTAAATAGACTACTGTATGTAAAAATGGTACAAACCCAGTTGTTTAAAAGCACTTGTTAGCAGGCTGACCAATCTCACCACTTTTATTCAACATAGTCCTTGAAACACTGGCCATAGCAATCAGACAAGAAAAAGAAATAAAGGGAATCTGCACTGGAAAGGAGGAGGTCAAACTCTCCTTATTTGCAGATGATATGATTGTCTATATGAAAGACCCAAAAAACTCCACTATGAAACTCTTAGAAACAACAAAAAAAATTTAGCCAAATCTCACGCTACAAAATTAGCACTAAAAAATCAATAGCTTTTTTATACACTAACAATGAACTTACTGAGCAAGAACTCAGAAAAACAATTCCATTCGCAATAGCTCAGCAAAAAATTAAATACCCAGGAGTATACCTAACCAAGGAAGTGAAGGACCTGTATAAAGAAAACTACACTACATTGAAGAAAGAAGTTACAGGAGACATTAGAAAATGGAAAGGCATCCCCTGCTCTTGGAATAGGCAAAATAAATATAGTCAAAATGACTATACTACCTAAACTGATATATAGATTCAATGCAATTCCTACCAAAATACCTACAAGTTTCTTCAAAGAACTTGAAACAACAATTCTTAAATTCATGTGGAACCAAAAGAGACCAAGAATAGCCAAAGCAATCCTGAGCAACAAGACCAAAGCAGGAGGTATTACAGTCCCAGACATCAGGCTGTACTATAAAGCCATAGTTGTAAAAACAATTTGGTACTGGCATAAAAATAGACAGATAGACCAGTGGAACAGGACTGAAGATGCAGAAACAAACCCAAATACCCTCAATTTCCTAATCTTTGACAAAGGAGCCAAAAGCATACAATAGAAAAAGGACAACCTGTTCAACAAATGGTGCTGGGAAAACTGGACATCCACATGCAGAAGAATGAATCCAGTCACACACCTATCACCATGCACCAAAATCAAATCAAAGTGGATTAAAGACCCAGACATGAAAAATGAAACACTAAACCTCCTAGAAGACAAAATAGGCAAATATCTACAAGACATTGGGGTAGGCAAAGACTTTCTAGACAAGACACCAAGAGCAAAAGAAATTATCCCCATTATCAACAAATGGGATCTTGCCAAATTAAAAAGTTTCTGCACAGCAAAGGAAACTATTAACATTGTAAAAAGAGAACCAACAGACTGGGAAAAAATATTCACCACCAACACCTCAGATAAGAAACTCATTACTAGAACACACAGGGAGCTGAAGAAAATTAAGCCTACCAAAATAAAGGATCCTATTGAAAAATGGGCAAATGAAATGAAGAGGCAGTTCACTCATGAAGAAGTACAAAGGGCCAATAGATCCATGAAAAGATGCTCAACATCTCTAGCCATAAGAGAGATGCAAATCAAAACAATGCTAAGATACCATCTCACTCCAGAGACAATGGTTTATATCAACAAGTCAAATAGCAATCAGTGTTGGTGAGGCTGTGGGGAGAAAGGAACCCTCCTGCACTGCTGGTGGGAGTGTAAATTCGTTCAACCACTCTGGAAAGCAGTATGGAGAGCACTCAAAAGACTAGAAATAAATATCCCCTTTGATCTGGCAACACCCCTCCTGGGAATATATCCAAAAGAGGCCAAAACAACATACAACAGAGATATATGTATACCCATGTTCATAGCAGCACAACTAACAATAGCTAGAACATGGAAGTCACTAAAATACCCATCAACAGACCAGTGGATACACAAACTGTGGTACCTATACACAATGGAATACTACGCATCTGTAAGGTCCAACAGCGTGGAGGTTTTTACAGGCAAATGGAAGAAACTTGAGAACATCATGCTTAGTGAAGTGAGTCAGAAGCAGAAGGTGAAACATCGAATGGTCTCTCTGATATGAGAAACCCAGACCACAACTATCTCATGGAACTTTAAACAAAAGACAAAGCGAAAGAGGGAGACGGGTGGGGGAGGAGGGAGGGGAGTGAGGGTAGGAGGAGAGACAATAGGAGAGCGGGAAAGCCCTTGTCACCTTGACAAGATACATATGTGCACAAAATGCCCAACTCTGTTGTAAACCTTAAATTTTGCACTTGTACATATCAATAAAATGGCAGGCGGGTGGGGGGGGGGAGCACTTGTTAGAGCAGCCATAATCCAGCCTGGCTGTATTTTGAACAGGTAGGTGTTTGGGTGTTTCTTCTTTATGGGGGAACTTTTTCACTTGTAGTTTTGTTTTTGCCATTGCCTTAGTTACTTTTTTGTCTCTGTGGCTCAATACCCAATATGCACAAATTCGGGGAGGAAAGTTCATTGTAGCTCACAGTTTCAGAAGGTCACAGGCTATTTGTGGGAGGCCAGCCACAGTGAAAGCACATGGCAGAAGCAGAGGTGGAGGCAGATCCTCATGGCATTGCAAACAGAAAGCCAAGTCAAGTCTCAAAAGGAAGGAAGGAGGTAGCATATATCCCTCCACGTCCTGTGCCAGTGATCTGCCCTTTCTGGGTGCAGCCTCAGTATTCAGCCCCTTCCAGGTTTAAGCCCCCACCACATGCCTACAATCCGATCCACACACCTGTAATATATAATCTGCCATGTGCTTCTCTTCCACCACACACCATACATCTATAATCTGCCAAACACCCATAATCCACTTCTCCAGACTGTTTCCTCCATCTCTCAACAACACATGGTTCCATAAATAATCTGCAACATCCAAGTGCATGAGGCTTTTGGAGGACTTTCCCAATCTAAACCACTATAGTCCCATTAGGAATTGAACTCAGGACCTCATGCATGCTAGGCAAGTGCTCTACTTTTGAGCCACAATTGAGGTCTCTTTATTTATTTATTTTTGAGACAGTCTCTCTAATTCTCTCAGCTGTCTTTGAACTTGTGATCTTTCCTCAGTCTCCCAAGGGTGGCTGTTCTTTTTGAAGACAGAAAGCATGACTTTACCCCTGAACTCCTAAGTCATTAATAATAGAAATGGCAGGTCATAAAAACTCTACTGTCAACAAATATCAATAGCTACTATCCCTGGATAGAGTAGGTCCGGCCAAGGGCATGCCGAAGGTGGGTCAAATTGGAGCCCATAGCTTCTTTCTTCTACAAGCCCATCCTCCCAGGGATATTTTCTGAAATGTTGGTTTAAATTTTCATTAAAATGCTGTATTAGCCAGAGAAGCACACATCCGCAGGTTATCTCCCAAATGTAGGGAAATGGTTGAAAATCACTAACTTCTGGTCTTGCCACTGGCATGGTTCTTACCAAATACTGCCTGACAAGGTCGATGTAAACATAATCAGTAGCTGCAGCAGTAATGATATGACTGTGCAAACTTGTCTTAATTGTACAAATGAATTTCACAACAATCTCATGAGGCTTACAGATAAGAAATTACCAAGGCATCTCTCCAGCTCAACTCTAAGATCCAGGAGGATCTGGACCACTCTTTCCTGAGGTGTCTCACAAAGGATATTTATTTCTCATTTATCTCTTATTTGCTCTTAGTTTTTAGCACTTGCCTTCTCTTCCTCTGGTTTTAGAATTGAGAAAATTAGAGATCAAAAGCATGAAGAGATTGTTCAAGGTCATACAGAAAGGCAGGGGTATTGGAGAAATTAAACTTGGTTGCCCAATCTCACCTGAAGATTTGGGAAAGAGCCAACAGTCATTCCTGTGGTCAAGGCCAACTTCAGCCTTTTGGGTTGGTGCCTTTAGAGGACAGGCTTTCTTCTCTCTTCTGACACTTACCCCTCCATCACGGTGGCCTGGGTTTTGGCTCTACATGCATATATTTTCACTGCCTACTATGCTCTAGTATATCCTTCTCACTTCTAATCTGCAATGGAGAACTGTGCGAACTAAAGTTCCTTAAAGAAAGTGGGCACAAAAAATGTAGTACTCATTCCTAGAAAAATCAGCTCTGTGATCTCAGCAAAGGAAACTGGAAGAAATTTGATGGGGATCCCTGGTCACTGATGACAGCTGCAGGGTCTGAAGGCACAGAGAAATGGGATGTCAGGTCCATGCTGTTCTTGAAAGACCGTGTGGAAATAGCTACAGATCCAATTTATTTTCATGTCTTGATTTGACTGCCTTTACACTCATGTACCCTCAAACACGTTGTAACCCCTCCTGTCACACTCCCTGCTCACCTGCTTAGTTCTTGTAGCCATTTGGATTGATGATGCCTGGACACAAGATACAACATGTGTCCTCAAAGAGTACACACACACGTACATATATGGTTTGCTCTCCATATTTGTGAGCTCCATAGTCATGGATTTGACCAAACATAGGTTGAAAATACTTGAAAAAGAAACAGACATTTCTCTTGTTATCATTCCCTACCATGGATATCATAACAACTATTTATACAGAACTTTCATTGTATTAGTATAAGTAATCTAGAGATGATTTAAAATATATAGGTGGGTACATGAGATTATATTTGTATTTTGGTATATGTTAGGTTTCTGAAAGATTTCCAGGACCAACTGTACATGAGGATATTGTCTACAGGTGTATGCAGTATATTAGTACGCTTTATATGATTTCTTTGCATCATTTTAAAGTTCTGGACAGGATAATTCTTACCATAGGAGTGGTGGTAGCCTAGGCCCAGAAGCTGGTGGCTCATTCAAGGTCATGGGGCCAGTCATCATCAACCCAAACTTAGACACAGGTTCACAGTTCGTTAGCAGTCCTCTTACCTCTGAGCGTCAAGAGAATTGTTAGTACCAAGACTCCAGAATGGCTGTGTTGAGAAGGGACCCCAGCCATTCCAGTCAATCTCTCCAGAAATGGTAACAAAGTGGTCAGAGCTGTGTTCAGAGACTAGAGCTCTTGCAGTGACCAGGTAGAAGATTGGTGTCCTGGGTACGCATCAGGAGTGGACAGGGTGAATTCAAAGCTCAGACACACCCAGCTGGTAGTTCACAGGCACCCTTCAGTATTACCTCCTCCCTACCCAACACACCACTCTGTAGTAACCCCTACCCTGCCGTGGCTCTTTGCTGTCTGTTGGATTGGAGCTTTTTTACCCCCAACCCCAAATATTTATTATTTACGTGTGTGTGTGTGTGTGTGTGTGTGTGTGTGTGTGTGAGAGAGAGAGAGAGAGAGAGAGAGAGAGAGAGAGAGAGAGAGAGATACAATGGTTACACTGAGCCTGAGGATTTTGTGCCTGTATCTTGACAACATTACAATCCCTCCCCGCGTATTGTAGAGTTGGAACTTTTGAAGAGATAATGTAGGAAGTATCTGAGTTGGCCCTGGAGACCTGCCTCTTAGCTCTTCTAAGACATGGCCTGGGTTTGCATAGATAGCTGGTGCCGGGCACTTGGATGCCTGGCTGGGGGAGCCAAGAGGAGACTGAAACTAAGCTATGCTCTTCTCCTCAGGTCTAGTTGAGCTCCCTAGCCCCTGGATACACCAGCTGAGGACAAGGGGTGCCTTTTCCAATTGGCCTACTCAGTGGGGGCTTAGGATGTGCAGTTATCACAAAAGTTTCCTGTGAATTAAGCTTGGTCCTGATTAAACAGTCATCTCCAGCTATGTCCTCTGAAAAAGAGCTCTCTTCCACGGGGCGCTGGGCCTCCTGGATACTGCCCGCTGCTAGCCCGACTGCCAGCCCGTCATCTGGGAGTCAGTTCTTCCTCTTTGCCGCTCTGCTCTTGCGTGGCTCCCTCAGCTAGACAGTTGGTAAAAATGCACATGTGAAGATGTCTTAATATTAAATATAATTAGATATTATACCACATGCGGGGCTGTATGATTAGTGAAATATATGATCATTAGTTATTAGATTAATGTGTCTACTTGTGTAACTGAAAGCCATTTGCAAGCCGAAATGAAATAGCTCAATTTGCTGTAATTGACTGATCTCCCAGAGAGAGAGTCGTACATTTGCTTATGTACGAGGCGATTTCTTCAGATGTCGTCCCAGATGCAAGACAAAGAGCGGGCTCTTCTCTGCAGTCCAAAGCACAGGGTTAGCTCTGCAACCAGACAGCTGGGTGGCAATAGCCAAGTCACCTGCAGCGGGCGTTCGTAGTGAATAGATGCCCCCGGATTGAGTTCCCACTTTTTCTCTTGCTGAAGGCTTACTTTTCTCTAACTTCTCCAAGTGCCCCCAAGGGAACAATGGCATCCCACTGGTCAAAGACAAATGGAGCTGCCTGGTAGACACTTTACCCTAGCCCTTGCCCCATTTTTCTTCCTGTTTGGGTGTATATCGGTTTCCAGGACAACCAAGCTGCAACTAACTAATAAAAACGGCTGCAAAGCATTCTGCACATAACAGATTCAACTGGAGGACTTATTGTTGTGGTTATGGTCTAATAATAACCAGATGCTAACGAGGGCGGCTCAAGATTAAATTAAAAAATAGGCAATCTGTTAGGCAGGCAGAGTTGGTCCTCAGGGAGTCTACCATTCTCCCACTTCCTCTCTGGATGGCCAATACACCCTGGCCACACAGGTGAGAAAGAAGCCTTACGAATCCCGGAGAACATGTCCTTTGGATAAGGAGTCCTCTGCTTCTGCTGACAACAAAGGGAAGAGAAACTATGGGAAATGAATGACTATCCTGGGTGGAAGTTCATTTTTAAATAATTCCTTCATTCTCTTTTTGATCCTCATAGCATCTTGGAAGAAGTTACGTACTTGGTAACTGTGACCATTGGAGAGATTGTGTCAACTTGAGGCAATCAGGAACCACACCTGGGTTAGGGTTTGGGAACCACACCTAGAGTGGGAATTGAGAACCGGACTGGGTTAGAGTATGAGTGATTCATGGGCCGGTGAATAGGGAAGAGCACCCACCTGGATGTGGGAGGCCCAGCTGGAACTTGAATGGTATAAAAGGAAGGAAGAAGGAAGACTATTACAGCTTCTTCCTCTGGGAAAGCTCTCGCCTTCGCCGTTGTCTACGGACGCCGACTTGCTACACACTGCAGATCTTCATCACAGATTTGCACTCGTCTGCCTGTTGCTGATCTTCAGTCTGCAATCCTGAGTCTCTGGTCTTTGCCATTGTTCTTTGAACAACTGAGATCTGCAGAAAATTCTCACCAGCTGTCCTGCAGCCCCGGATGGGTGTTCTTCATGGCGGAACAGCCATCAGACACTCCACCTGTAACATGGGCAGGCCGCCATCTTGGAATATCTTTAGCCTCAGATTTGTAAGCTTTCCGAATAGATCCTTTTTGTTAAGATTTCTGTAAATTCTGCCTTTTGAAAAAACCCAAACGAATATAGTAACTAACCCCATTTCACAGATGAGAAAACTGAGTCAGAGAAAAGCCTTCTCATAAGCATGTGTAAATTTTCTTCCTTTATGGATCCCAGTTTTCTCAGGGGGAATATGGAGCATTCACATTTTTGATTCTCATCATGAGAACAGATTAAGTAGTATCCTAATTTCACTTCTAAAGATGTTTTCCCCTTTGTAGAGAGCTTAATAATCAGATCCTTGAAAACCTCCTTAGGAGACTTTAACTGGAGGTTCTGCTTGCAATTTTATTTATGAATCATGCAAACAATCAAATTAACAAGTATTTATTGAATATCTAAAAGAAGCTGAGCACAGCAGTGCAAAAATGTGAAACAAAAGTATAGTACGTGGCCCCTGGCCACAGTGGGCTTCTGACTGGGTAGGGAGACTCTGCCACACATCAGAGTAGACTTGCAGCATGCACAGGAATGCATGCCAACTGCCAAGTGGAAGGAAGACGTTTGGTGCCCGGCAGTCTCCTCAAAGGACAGAGAAGGCACTGCAGGTCTATGAGGGCAAACAAGGCTTCTGGGAAGGCCCAGGTAGGCGGGACTTGCAGGGGTTTGCCTGGGAGTTCAAGGAGCAACATGACTCACAAAATATGCAGGGTGCTGCTTCCTCCCCCCCCCCCCCCCCCCCCCCCCCCCCCCCCCCCCCCCCCCCCCCCCCCCCCCCCCCCCCCCCCCCGCTTCTTCTTTCCCAAGCCTTAGCACCCTCTGGCGCATGAGACATTTTATTCGTTTGTCTTCTCTTTTCCTATTGTTCCATGGATGGACAGAGATCTGAGCCTGGCACACAGCAGTTCCACAAAAAACAGACCTTAAGTGACTACGGAAAAGTGAAAGCCAGAGAAGTGTCATGCAGAGGTGAAGCCGAGCTTAGAGGAACAGACGAGTGTGCCAGACTCAGTCTGACCAGGGCCTGGGAGGGCAGAGAAGGGATAAATCTTGACTGTAAAGGGAAGAATAAGCTGGTGAGGACTGAAGAAACGCTGCAGAGTTAAAAGAAGCTTTTCATGACTCCTTGCTTAGATGGGAAGAAATTAGAACCTTTTGATTGCTAAAGGGGAAGAAATGGAGTCAGGGACAGGGTCAGACACAGCTTCGTATCCTGTGCCTGCCAGTGGTATAACAGCTACTGTCACCATTGCCCAACTCACTACAAACTTGCCCTTGACCCTGAAGAGAAATGAATATATGCTAGCCTTCTGTTTAAAGCCTTCGGTCTGTCTGTCTAATGGATGTATCCTCCTAGGTGAGGGGAAAGCAGACTCAACCTTACCTCTGCTCTAGTGAGCCTTGGGAACTCAGAATGAGCAGAGGAAAAAAAACCAGCACAACTTATTCGGCAAGATAGTTTTGAAGATTAACTCTACCAGAGAAGATGTTTGGGGTAAGAGAAAACCCAGTTAATTGTTTTTCAGAGAGCAAAACTTTTCTCAGCAGCCACCTGGCAGACTCTCATCTTGACCAGACTGGATCTTGTAGCCATCCCAGGCACAAAGGAGGCCAAGGACGCAGAAGGGTCTGCTGTGACTGACTCCGGTCGGCTGCATTCACTGCGTTACTTCATGAACAGAACTGGGGCTCTGATCAGCAAGGAAGGCAACAAATGGCTACGGGGTAAGGAATCACAGGGTCTGCCTTGCTCAACTATGGATGTGTGTTTGGTAACTGAAATATAAAAGTGTTTGAATTGATCACCATGACTGCACAGGGCAGCCATTGTGAACTACTTTCCTGGTGGAGTTCAAACCTGGAATAGGAGCCAGAGCCAAGTGACTGGTTCCTGTTGCTGGCTGTGCCAATGACAAGTGATTCACCTCTTCGTGCCTCAATTTCCCCACCTGAAAAGAGGGATAGCAACTGCATCTTTCTCAAATTGTTTCTGTGAGAACTACATGAGTTCAATTTCACTCAGAAGAGATCATGTGACAAGGAAGGGCGTGATAGATGTTAGGCACTTACTACTGTGGTGACTCTCTGCAAGAGAATTGTTCCTGTATCATTGATATAATGCTATAACTTAGTCCTATATCTATTTTACAAGTGAGAAAACAGAGGTTCATAATGGTTACACATGTTATCAAAAGTCATAATATCAGAAAGTACCAAAGCAGGAGATTGAACCCATTTGAATCCAAAACTTTCGTAGGAGGCTGCATTATCTGTCATCTTTCTAAGAGGCTATGGTTTCTTGTCACAAAACAGTGACAAGTTCAGTCATAGGCTTTGGCCTGAAAGAATTTTCTTCTGAGCTTCTGCAGCCCAGAGCCTTCCATGGGAACAGGATGGCATCCTCATGGGCACAATTGTCCAGATGGATCAGGAAAGTCTGTTCTGTGAGCTGTGTGGCTTGTCACCAGCCTCCTCACAGGAAATCTGGGCATACTCTCTCCTCAGTTCTAGTCCCATTCCCTTTGCAACATGGTTTCCAGCCTATCCCAATCCTTATCTGCTGTATGCAGTGGGGGTCATGTGCTGCTTCTGCCAACAGCTTTTGTTGAAACGTCTTTGTGAACTGCAGGTTGTGGGTCATAGAGTCTTAATTATCGTCAAGCTGCGTGTGTTTGTGAGTACACCTATGTGTGCATGATGCTTACTGATGTGCACAGGGAGTTCACGTGAGTGGATGGAGATGCCTGGGTCCTTCCTGCCCGTCCACTCCTTCCTCCTCAACACTGCATTCCCATCATTTGGCTACTCACTTGTCCTCCCAAATGCTGAGCCAGCAGAACCTCACCTCTTCCCAAAAGTGGACCTGGACTCCTGCAGGCCAGAATCCTGCCTGTGGCATTCTGTCCCCTCACATGGATAACGACAGTACCTGCTTTCTCTCTCAGATGGGCAAGAATTGGCCTCCTCCAAGGTTGCTCTAGAAATGATTGTTGGTAAAATACCATGTTTCTCTCAAGTCTTCCCTAGATGCATAGTTAGCAAAGGGAATCGAAATGTCAAAAGAAAACACAAACTTTGGTATTATGGATACAGAGAGTCTGGGGGCAATGTCTGGCTTCTATGCAGAGCAGCTCAGGCTCTGGCTGGTGCACATCCCACACCGTGAGTGATTAGGATCACCCCTGGGAGACTGGTGGGACAAACATTGTCCTCTGAGCTTTCCTAATTGGGAAGTCACATCAGGCATGGGAAGCACATGCTACAAATGTACACTAAGGGACACGTGGAAGCCAATCTTCATGTGCCAAGCATGGTGACAAGTACTTTGTTCACCTCAATAACAAAGACATTATTATCTCCTCTTAATTGATGAGGAAAGTAGGGGAGGGGCTGGGGACGTAGCTCAGGGGTTAGAGCACTTGCCTAGCACGTCCAAGGCCCTAGGTTCGATTCCCCAGCACAGCATAAACCAGGCGTGGTGGCGCACACCTGTAATTCAGGCACTTTGGAGGCTGAGGCAGGAAAGTTGCTATGAGTTGAAGGGCATCCTGTGCTACCAGACTCTGTCATAAAAAGAAAAGAAAGAGGGGGAAACTGAGGCATAGAACATTTCGGTATCTAGCTCAAGGTTAGCAGGTAGAAGTGGTGAAGGGAGAAATTAAGTACAAGTAACCGGACTCTGCAGCACTCGGCTGTCGTAGTGCCCGGGCAATTCTAACCCAGAACCGGAGGAGTCGGTCACGGGCATTCTCCTGCCACCGCTCGCATTTCAGTGGTCTCCGAAACACAGAGGCGACTCTAGTCCTGAAAGAACAGGATGTCACCAGACTGCCGGTGTTCTGCCAAGAGGACCCGGATGCGCGGCTGCCTCCCTCCCGCCCGGCACAGCCGCCTGGCTGCCTGCTGCCGTCATTGTTCATTCCGCGCGTGTCTGGCCCACACACTCTGCCCGACACCCCAGGAACAAACGCAGCATACCCAATCAGCCCCCCAGGGCCGCGCCCTTGCCAGCAAAGGCGCCCGCAGAGCGCGGGAAAGGCGCGCTGACCGGACCCAGGACGGTCCGCCGCGCGGTCCCCAGCCTGCCCTAAGCTTCACGAACTTGACTCGCGAGGCCAATTAGAGCGGCAGTTTACTTCGCCAGAGATAAAGATGTCTGTGGGAGTTCATCTATTTGTGCATATATATATATATATATATATAATATATATATATATATATATATATATATATATATATATATATATATATATATATATATACACGTTAGCCGCGGCGACTAAGAAAGCCGTTCAAATCAAGGCGCCGAGATGAACAGAGCTGAACAATAAGCTAAAATATGCCTAGGGCAAGTTGGGCAATAAACAGGTTTTTAATTTTTTCCCCTTCCGTCTCCGGAATGTCTGTCTCTGATGGATGATGTGACAAGGAAGGCGGCTCCATACATTCTGAATTCTGAATACTAAATCAGCGAGTGGCAGCTGGGTGGGTGGCCTCTTCCTGGAATGGCGGTTTGAAGGGGACTCTGGCCTAGCTCTCGCCTTCCCTTGGCCCAGCCTCTGACACATCCCAGAAATAGGTAGTGGGGCGAGTTGTCATCACAGAAGCCCACGATGGCAGCATTTGAATCCCTGACTCTGGAAAGCAGGAGTCAGAAAACTAGGTCGCAGAGACTCGGAGATGAGTTTGCGGTGACAGTTCGGTGTTCGGGTCTCAGCTCTGTCCTGTGGAAGCTGTGTCCCCATCACGCAGATGTGGGGGCTGCGCTTTGGGGCAGGTAGGAGCTTGCATCAAGTCGTGCAGCTGGCAAGACACAGACGCAGGACCTGGGCCCGAGTTCAGACCCAGAATTTGCAACCTCCACAGCAGAACAGTGACTCTCAAACATTTTTGCATTGTGGCACATAAACAAAATGCTAATATTTGTGCTGCATATTGGGATAAACAGGAGTGGATCTGGGAACCTTTCTATGGGGCTTGCTGGAAAACTGTATTTTTTCTTTATAGTACATAATTACAATAAAAATAAGGATTGGAAAAGATATTAAATATCGAATATGTATAAAATGTTCAAATAATATATTTTCAGATTTGTAATGAGAAAGCTGAACTTGCTTTTATGAACCTAATGGTTTTTGTATTGTTTTATGTTTGAAATGACTACATACCAGTTCTTGATCAATACCACTTTATGACAGTATCCTCAAATTCTGAATAACCACCACTCTTAAGAAACTTTGTTCACATAAGTAGGTGATAAAAATTTTAAATCATTTTTATAGATGGTGAAAATATGTAACAGTTGAAATTATATTTTAAGAATCTAACAGCTTTTCCTTTTCTTTCATTGACAATTGTACTGTTGAAATTTCTTACGATATTACATTTGGATTTCAAATTGAACTGAAATTTTCCATATTAAGTGTTTCAACATAATGACTTGAGGGATGAATATGCAATATTCACCCAGCAGTTAGCTTACATCTCCCTAAAATGACTCAGCCGCAATGGAAAAGTGTGTGCAATAAGTGCAAAGCTGAGACTCAGGGGTCCGCCTGACCCTGGGAACCCTGACCAGTGGCCCACATGCATTTTCTCCTGTGGGCCAAGCCTGTTGGGTACCTGGAAAAACCTTCAGCATGTGCATGTCCCTGCACACTGTGGGGCTGCTTGCAGAAATGTCGACGAGGAACACCTCTCGCTGTGTCCAGCGTGACCAGAAGGAACAGGACATGTGCTGGGCACTGGGGTTGCGCACTGTGCATGCCACAGGTGAGAACCGCACGGCGATATCTTGATACCTGTTGCCTTCAGGCTGCGCATGCAGGAGCGCTGAGTGTCCAGGAACCTCAGGGCCTGAGGGCACTACCATCTCGTCCCGCACTTACAGACTATATGGTGGTACTTGTTGGGATGCTTTGCTTCAGATTCTGCTTCCAAGCATGATTATTGGCCATGGGATAGAGGTACAAAAGCCCTGCAGGTGAGACTGGAAAAAGCCCAGACTGAAACGCACAGAGGAATGAAGGTCATATGTTTCAGGTGAAGTGAAAACAAAGCCAATACCCTTGGTCCATTTCACTGAGAATGATTGACTCTAGGTGGCCTCATTTTCATTCAAACACTTCATACCTGTGTTTATCGTTGCATAGTATTTCATTGTGTATAGGTGCCACACCTTCTTTAACTATTCCTCTATGGATGGGAAGGTATGTTGTTTCCAGGATTTGGCTATTATGAATTGTGCTGTTACAAACACAGATATGCATGTGTCTTTTTGGTATGTTGACTTTATTTCTCTTGGAAACATGCCCAGTAGGGCAGTAGCTGAATCAAATGGAACTTCTACCCAGCTTTCTAAGGAACTTCCAGAATGCTTTCCATAATGGTTGAAATGTACAAAAATAACGACTTAATAAGGCCCCAACACGAATGACAGGGTAGCAAGAGAGGCAATGATCGGGCAGGAAAGGAGCAAATCTCTGAAAAAGGGGTGGACACCTGAGATGCTCACTGATTCCCTAAACCCCGCGGTTATATATGTGTAACAAAATTTGGAATTCAGGTATTTTTTAAAAAGTTAGATTTTATGTCATGTGAATTTTTTGCCACAATAAAATAATTGTTAATTAGGTACTAAGGGATGAGGTGAACCTCAACAGAGTCAACAGATCTTCGTCAGATCTGAAGGTACACAAGTCCCAGAAACTAGATCACTCCGGGAAGAAGCCAGTAAAACAGAGATTAAGTCCTGTTTAGAAGGGGAGATAGTGAGTCACCTTGAGTTGGTAGACTTGTTCTGCACCTTTGGAAGGAAGTAGGGATAAAGAACCAAGGTGAATTTTGTTATACAAAGACACAGAAAATTCTAGTTTTTCAAATTAAGATTGCAATGTATAAATAATTCATACCTACTGCAGAAAGTATATATTCATAGCTATTCACTTTTAAGTACAGCCAATATATATAAATGGCAAGTCATCCAGTTCTGAAACAAATCATACTCGATCTCAATGAACAAAAGAGGTGAGGATTCATTTCATTAAATGGTTCTTCATCTTATAAACATCCTACCTTTAAAGTCCTTTAATTGGCCAGACATCTTAATGTGGGTAAAATAGTATTGAATTCTGAAAAACTCACTTTTCTAGGCCATTATTCAGCACAGCATTAGAGAAATCATTACTCATTTGCTTTAATCCACGTGTCAAGGAACATAGTCAAATGACTAGGGCAGCAGCCTCTGCTATACCATGAACCAGCTGTGGGGGGCCCTCAAAAGCCCTCTTCTCTTGGCACTTCTAGAGAGAAAGGACCAGACTCACATGACTCTAGAGTTTCTTCTAACACGAACCCTATGGCTTTGAATTTTGGATTACAGGCTGACATATTTCTCTTTCTGAATTAGGAAATACAGCAATGGAAAGCACTATACAGAATGTGATCATGTCCAGGACTATGGTTATATGTTGAGTAGCATCTAATAAGGTACATATTAAATATTCACTGGGTACCAGGCACTGGCTAGGCACAGTTAAGGACACAAAAGAAGGCCCCATTTCCAGACTGGGAAGAAACAATGCCTCAGATAAGGCAAGATAAGAAACAAACAAGGGCAACCCACTTGGGACCTCCACCCAGCGAGTGGGAGATTTTACCCCTCTATCCTTTGTTTCTAAATGAAGACTTGTTATTTTACACCTTGCCTCCTTCATCCACAAGATCGTTCTTTGACAACTCAGGCACATGAACAAAGGGAAAGGGAAGGAAAGAAAAGAAAAGGAAAGGAAAGGAAAAAGAAAGACACACCAGGCACCACAGTCAACTTACTGCAATCCAAAGGAGACAGGAGATTAATATTATAATTTTGGTAAATAGGGTAAACAGAAAGATGGGGAAAACAAGTAGCTGGTTAGTATAGATATGGGAGGAATTGTTGGAGTTTGGGCCCAATGCTTTGTTAGCTGATCCTACTATAGAAAATGGTGTTAGGTAGCACAGAGACTTCAATTCTTAAGAGTTGATCTAATCCTTATGATTTTGAACCACTACTATTAACTTTGTCAAAGTAACGATTTTGTCAGACATATTGTGTTGGTGTTGGAATACCCGATAATAAAATAGGGATTAAGATACGATAAAAACAGACAGCTAATGTTTAAATAAAAAATTATTATAGTCAAAAACACACTGGCATTAATCTCCCCTTAAAGCACTCCCTTTTCCTTCAAATACACATATGCCATTGTCTTAGTTACTTTTTAATTGCTGGCACACAATACCCAATACCCCCACTTAAGGGAAGAAAGCTTTATTTTAGCTCACAGTTTCAGCAGGTCTCAGTCTATTCATGGGCAGCTGGCAGCATCTGGAAGGGTCTGGCAGAGAAAAGCTGCTCTGAGAATCTTGGGGAGAAGCTGGGACAGGAATTTATTCTTCCAGGCCACCCCTCCGTCACCTGCCCACCCACCCAGACCCCACCTTCTGGCAGCATGTGAGACCCATAGGTAGTCCACAACATGCAAACACACCAAATTCTGGGGGACACTCGGTTCCAAACAATAGTCCCCACCATACATGATATGTCCTGAAGCAGTTCTGAAGTCCTGTGTTGTGAGTGTCTTTATGAAGTCCAATAAAAAATGCAGGGAATGCTTCTGCCAAGTGCCATCCAACAGAAAGACCTGCCCATATAAACATGACATTGCGGCGTCTTTATCCCCTTTATTCAAAGGACCTGTCACTGCCTCTTGCCCAAAGTCAATGATCACAAAACGTAAACACGGAGACAGCCCAACAGCACAGCTAAAAAGAGGACGCCAGCACTACTCCATCAAGTGGCAAGAAAAATGGGGCAAGTGTGCTCAAAGCAGAGGGGAATGTTTTGAGGGGAATTAATGGCAATATGTCTTTTACTATAATTTTTAAAAATCTAAATATTCATATTTTTAAATCATACTTTGTCATGTAAGGCTAGCTGAGTGGTGAGAAATTTTCCACGAGAAATGCATAAATTGGTAATGTCAGAATGGTGAATATGATCCTCAAAACAGTGGAAGGTTTTTAACAAAAAAATTGAATTGTATGAATTCCTGATATATATGAGGATCATGAAGTGCTCCTAGAAGAAGGCGGGTCCTTCGAACATTTATAATGTTAGTATAGTCTCCTGAAAAGAAAAACTCAAGTGTACCCTCTGCACATACAAGGTTAAAGTCTGATAAAAGTTTGATTGACCTTCTGTTAGGTCAAATGGAACTTAACTGTTTTCTGCTAGTGTTAAGATACATCATATCATGCTAAAGGTTATTATGATAAAATCAGCTATGTATATTCTTAAGTAATAATTAAAGTTGATGATGTGACTCACATGTTCATAGGGCCGGTGACAGAATAATGGCCAGGATATTTCATGCTTGGCGTGTCCTAACTAATGCATGCTGCTAATTGATGCCCTGTGAGCTGAAGGATCTGGTGAAAAGAGCTGAGTCTGAAAACCTAGTAGAAAATTCCAGAAAGGAGCGAAGTGGTTCTAGGTGAGCAGGACAGGGGGCAGCACTTCTCAAACTTCAGTGCAGGTGACAGAGACCACAGCGGAGTGGAAAGCTCAGGGAGGGACGCGTCTGCAGAAGGCAGGACGAAGGGTGAGTCGTGGCAAATGGAGACGGGATGCAGAAATGTTAACTCCCGGACACATTTAAAGCATTCGCCTGTTTCTCTGTTTTCTCCTTTTTCACCCGGCTGTGCTACCATGAAGTTCTCCATGGTGCAGCTGTGGGCAGCAAAAACCGGGGAAAAAATCTCAAGCTAAGTTTTTACTGTTCAGTAAAACTTATCCACATCATAAGCAAACCGGCGCTTCTTATTTCGGTTTGTATGACTTGCATCTTTTCCTTCCCGAAAAATAAATTTGAGGAACGGAAAATGAAAAGGAAAAATAAAATAATAACATAGAAACAGGAAATCAGGAGCCTTAAAAAAAAGATTAGAGAAAGTAAGGAAGGCCAAGTGAAAGTTAGTTTTTGCCACTGAACTACATTTAGCATGAGCTTCCTGGAAACCAAAGAAAAGAGGGAAGGTGATTGTACTACCTAATAAAAGCCAATACATTAACTAGTTAGAATAAATCCTGCCTGGATGCTTGGGAAATGTGACCGGACTGCGATGGTGCTCCGGAGGGTCTGCTGGGAACTTGCTTTAATTACCACCGTAAGCAGAACTTACCAAGAAGTAGTTTCTGTATGTATCAGCCACTTACCGTATCGCTACTCCACCAACCACCGTAGGATGGACCACAGAAGACGCAATCCTTGTACACTGCACAATTTTAACCTGATAAGACATGTAACATGTAGCCAAGTAAGTATTTATTCAATAATAATTGTGTTTTTAAGGTCTTCATTGTGCCAACCACATAGAGGACTCCTTCTCATAAAGTAGGTGCTATGGTTTGGGATGGAATGTTCTCCAAAAGCCTTATGTTTTTGGATCTTATGGACTATCTACGAACTTCATGTGCTGTGAGATGGGGCCTGGTCAGGAGGGCTAGATTAATGAGAGTGTGATGGATTATTGAGAGTAAGATGGATCACTGAGAGTGTGGTGGATTGTTAAGGATGTGGCCTGGAAGGATATCCTCTTGGCTTCTTCACAGGCTCAGGTCCTTGTTCTCGTGGTGCTGGCCACAGCTGTTCTCTGCCAGATCCTTGTAGCCAATAGCGCCACCCATGAAAGGACCAATAAATCTCCTGAAACTTGAGCTAAACTAACCCTTCTTCCCTTAAGTTGTGGGTGTTGAATGTCTTGTCTCAGCAACCAAAAAGTGACTAAGACAGTAAAGCAAAATTTGAAATTTCTTTGACTTTGAAAGTAGGATCTAAACAGAGCCTAGAAGTATGACTATTTTTTTTAAATCCAAAACTGAACTATATCTCTTTCTCTTGAACATGTAGAACAGGGGTTATGTTATGAATGTAGTTAGCTAGAAGACTAAACAGGCTTTCTCAAATTCTAAATGAGTATAAATCACCTGAGGGCTATTACTAGAGTGCAGGTTCTCCTACCACCTCTCTGTGGTCACCTGAACATCCCCATGTCACCAGCTCCCTGGTGACTCTGATGTTGCTGGCTCATAGTGAGATACTAGGCGAATAATGACAAAGATGCTGTCACACTTCCCTGTGACCAGGCAAAAGCAGCAGAGGCTGAGTGCAAGTCCAGTGACGCACTGAGGGAGCCATTCTTCCCCCTGCTCTCCACTCTGCCATTAAAAACCAATATGGCTGCTCTTTTACACACTTTGTTTCAGACCCAAAGAAGAAGAAAAGAGTGGCACCTGTATCAGTAAGGCGGTTTTCCCCCTAATTACTTCCATCCCACACTCTCCTTCCAGAATGCTTAACTCGAATGAGTGTCTCAGGACCACCTCTAACTACAAGGGAATCTGGGAAGGAGTGTAGCTTTAACTGAACACTACCCAGAACAAAATTGGGTCTCATTTAGTAATAATAGTGTTTTTCCCCCAGAAACACTTCTAGAGAGCCCCATCTTCACTGAGTTCTTCAAGCAGTCTTTGTGGACTGAGACAAGTTAGGTGTGTCTTACCACTTCTACTTTAACACACGGGAACATGAGGATCCAAAGACTTGTGCGTCCATTCTGGCATTGCACATCCATCAGCGATGAAGCAGCGCCTGGGATTCCCTGGATCCTGGCCATCTGTAAGCATGCACATGTATGTTTAAGAACAACAATCTCTTTGGCTGTGTACAGGGCGGAAACTTCAAAGCTCCTTCCGGGCAAGTCAAGGGTACAGCACGAAGAACTCCGAAAGTGTTGGAGGATAAAGTTGCGAGTAGTAAATAGCAAGAGTTGATGTAGCACAAATCATGCCAGACAATTTTAATTGCTTTCTTTTTATCTCCAGAAATGCCAGATGAGGAGATAAAAGGAAAGCAGTGAATATAATAGCTCTCAATTTTAGGAAAGTGCTTGGGGATAGTGACTTGGGCAAAGTTCTGAGTAAGAGATAAATAATAACAATTCAAATGAGCCTGGCAGAGGATCCCAGCCTGGAGCCAGTAAAGAAAGAACGCTGTGACCTGGGTGCAGGAGGGAAAGCACGCAGGGGCCCTTGCATTGCCCAGAGCCCAATATTCTAGTAATGTTTCAGTCAAAATCTGCAGGAATTTGTTCTCTGAGTAGTCCAAAAGCATCCGCCTGGACAAGTTGGGGATCTTGTTAAAACTGCAGCAACTTCTGGCCTACCTCAGACATCCCTGACCAGCATCTATCAATAGATGCAACAGTCAATTCAGGAAAGTCATATATGCACTGTGTTCCAGAAACACTGGGGACTTGAAGGACGCTTCCCAAGCACCTAATCAGGTGGCCCCCCTCCCTCACCTCCTCCCTACCCCAGCAGTGCCCTTACCCAGGAAGACTACTATTCCCAGATGCTGTGCTCCAAAATCCATCACCTTCCCCCCTCAACCAACTGCCACCTTGCTGCCCTGATGACATCCTGCTCTGCCAGATAGCCTTAGCCTAAGGTACATACCAAGGAGATATTTGTTTTTTAGAGAAGGTCCACTTAGGAGATTCTGCTGGTGGAATACCAGGCCACAAAATATCCAGGGAGACATATATCTGTAAATAAGAAGGAAGTAAGAAAAGGCTATGAACTGCCTAGGTACTGCATATATTTTTAGACCCTACTTAGTCCCCAAAACACTTGGAGCAAACTTTCAGTATAAATCTTAGGCCCTTTATAATGATAACTAATAATAGACTGCCATGTAATAAGAGAAAAAGAGAATTTCACACAGACATGGGAGGAAGAAGGTTGCTACCACCAGACACACTTGGCTTTAAGTACTCTGACATTTGAAGCAAAAAAGTATGATGATATTTTTCAGCAAAGCGAGGGTGACTCCTTAGCACCTAAGGAACAGCATCCCATGAAACCGACAGCAGCCCCTGCCTGGAAAGGGAGGAAATAAAAATGACCTGTGACTGGAAAGGAGAGTTGTTTGGGTAAGACACCCCCAAATGAGATTCAACGTGAGGAGCTATCAGCATTAGCTTTGGGAAAAAAATATAACCATACAGACAGGATGGATTCAGAAAGCGGGAGTTTCGAAAGCAGGGCCCGCCAAGAGAGATGCAGCCACAGAGCAGACAGCGAACCAGATGAGCCTGTGACAGGGGTGCAGGGAAGCACATGAAAGGGGCTATTTGACTTTGGTGTGCAGACGCAGGGGCTGGAACCGGTAGCCAGGAAGAATTGTCTCTGAGGTGAGATGGAGCGCAAGGTACTGTAGCCAGCACTGGGCGTCTCATTACTCGGCAGAGGTAGGCAGAGTGGAGAGAGTTCAGGGAAGGGCATCAGGCATGATTAGGTAGCAGAAAAATTAATTTATGAGGAAAGATTAAAAAGCTAAAATAGGAGAGCTGTGCTAACGGAAGGCCAGTCCCTGTCAGTACGAAGGGAATGAGGCGGAACTCAGGCAAACAGAAAGGTTGTTGGAAGGGGGATCTGGCCACGTCTGGGCCCATCAGGCAAAGTAATGGGTTATGGCAGGGTAACGTGATAGGAACATCCACCTAAGGAGACCTGAACTTTCAAATTTAGAAACTAGTAGCACAGCTACCACTCATGAAAAGCTGAAAAACTTGAAGCTGTGTACGGGGACGTTCTCAGAGGCCAGAATGGTTGCAGGAGACACTCACACGTTCCCTCCCACTAGATTCTCCCTAGGTTCAGTGAGTCTCTGTTTGAGGTGGAGTAGAAGGGACTGGGGGCATGATCTTTCTTTAGCATGTCTTAAACATCTGCTGAGTGCCAATTCTTGTGCTAAGCAGTGGGGAGACAAAGTCATGTAAGACATGGCCTGTGATTTCAAGAGGCTTGAGAGTATAGATAAACTTCCAAGATTCAGTGTAGTAAGTTCTTCTATTTGGAAAAATGGAAATAGGCACTGGGAAGCAGCTTGAGGGCCCAAGACAAGGACATATTCCAAGTTTGGAAAGATGAAGGCATTGGTCAGGCATGAAGGTATTGGCTAGTGAAACGTCAGGCAGAGAGAACAGTCAGGGCAAGAACATGTTCAAAACATGTGGTATGTTTAAGGAAACTGAAAGATTCTAATTCGGCTTGCCAAAGAGGAGAAGAGTGAACTGATAAAGTTCTAGACAAAAGCCAGATCATAAAAGACCTTGTACATGTATAGCTCAGGAACTTGAACCTCATGTGAAAAGCTTTATGGAGTCAGCAACTGACGGATTTTAAAAAGAGGCCTGACAAATCTGCTGTGGGTTTTTAAAACATTACTCAAGTAGCAGTGGAAATATGTATTCAAGGGGAGAGATAGTCTGGAGATGTGGTAATCCATTTTGCCACTATGTATACGAGCCAAGGAAGAATCTACAGGACACTGAATTAAGGAGACGTTAGCAAATGTGTGGAGGCTGCAAACTTCTGGGCTCGGGGAGCTGGGTAAAAGGGTACATGCTAGTGAAGAAAATCCTAGTTTGGGTTCCCGACTAGATGATCAAGTTTATCACTGACATAGGTCGGACAGGTTTCAGAGAACGTAAGACCTCTGTTTGGATAAATTGGGTTGAAATGCTTGGACATAACCAGGAAGCAGGTAGGTGGTGGGCTGCTAGTCAGGACTCAGAGAAATATCAGTGCATTTCAGTATGAATCGGAAGCAGATTCTATGAGGCTGAAGAATCTGGCTTAGATAGACAGATATTTGAAATCTCAGGTGTGGGATCACATTTAGAAGTGAAATGTACTCTGTTCCATCGATAGAATGAAGACCAGGGGTGAGGTGAAGGTACAAACTGTTTCCAATTCATGCTTTCTCTGCATCATCCCCTACCCTAAAATACTATAAGTGGTCTAGAAATTAAGACTGTTTTCCTCTGGGGTTCCTCATCATGAGCTCTCCAATTCTCTGGAAATTCTTAGATTTAGCAGGAGTCACAAAGGGATGCCGAGCTCTTGCCTGTAACCCTGGTGCTCCGAGTGCTGACTCTCTAAGGGAAGATCACTGCCAGCCTCCCCAACTCTGCACATTACCAGTCATTTCAGCCAAAGTCAGTAGTTTACCTTTAAAAACTCTGAGCTCCTTGTAGGCAGGGACTGTGCCTTGGTTGCTCCCAGAAACCTCTTCCCATCCTTATCATCTATCAGAGACTCAACAAAAGGGGACCAACATGTCTGAAAGTTACTGGCAGATCCACGAAGAGTTTATCAGGCATCAACGTTAGCAATCCACAATAAGAGCTCACTCACCAGCCCTGCCACTCACTTCACCCAAATCTAGCCCAATCAGTTTATCTCTTTCTTAGGCATGATGCCACCTTCTGCCTGGTTGTATACACAGACAACCTGTTCATTCACCCATCCATCCATCCATCCATCCATCCATCCATCCATGTATTCATTCAAACAGTGTTGCTCAGCAGGCTGTGATGTGTCAGGCAACATTCTGTGCACAGGAGACACGTATTTCTTGACCTCATGATGTTCATAATCCCTTGAAGAAGATAAGTGATAAATCAATCCATACATAGTGCAATGTCTCCAAAATTGCTATGAAGACAACTCAGCAGGATAAAGAGAGACGGATGTAGACACTGAAGTACAGCCTGAGTTGGTGCAGGAAAGGACCATGGGCTGACCTAGAAAAGAGCCACAAATGTGACAATGACTTTATCAGGAGTGACTGAGTGGGTGTCCCCCTTGCTCTGTTCCCTCATGTCCTACTACATCCATTCTTTCATCTCGTCCACTTCTCTTTAATCATTTGTCACCACTTTCCTTCAATCCACTGGGATCTTCTTCAAAAAATATCTTACTGTTATCCTGGATTATTAGTCTATTTCCTTCCAGTCCCTTCTCCAAGCTGCAGCCTGAGCGATCTTTGCAAAATAGACGTCTTCCCACTGTTTGTAGGACAGCATCCTCCCCTTGGACAGCAAGGCTCCGAGTGCAGCACATGCCTACTCCCCAGGCCCACTCAACCCCGGGCCCAGTGGCCTTACTGCACAAGCCGTGCTCCTGCACATACGTGCTACACTCTCTAACCCCCTTTCTTCTTTGTTGTAACTCCTGCTTATTTTTTAGATCTCAGAATCTTCGAGGTAAATTTCCCATAAAATGGGACTTCGGCAGTTTTCTCTGTGATTGCTTGTTTGGAACCCTACTTCCCTTTCCCATCCATGTCTTGCACTTATGCATTCTTTGTTGTGATCACTGGATTCCAGCAGAGTAGGTGCAGGGCCTGCTTTTTAATCACACAGTAACCGCAGCACCTGGCACAGGACTCCCAGTTCATAGTTACTGAATGAAGGAGTAACTGGATGAATGAGTGATGAAGGAGAGAATGACAATTCCTTGAGTGGGAGAGAAAGCACACAGCTCCCTCGTTACGGAGATGCAGAACTCTCCTGAGGATATGGAAACTGCACGTATGATGTGCAGATCCCAGCTCAGTGCCAAGGATGGCAGAGCTACCCACAACCCCAGACCAGACAGAGAAAGGCGGCACCCTTCAGAGAGCAATTCAGCATGGCACAGAAGCCAACTTCATTTAAAGAGGCATAACACTTTAATTATCATGGCACTCCAAAGGGCTCATATAGCCAAAAACTGATTGCTGCCCGGTTGAGGTCAATGCCCACACAAGAAAGCGAACCTACCAGTACAAGGAGACAACGGCCCTTAGAATTAGTATGCCTGAAACACTCCAAACATATTCATTGTGCTAATAGAAATGCCTAAGCTTATTAGACATTTCTGGGTTTATTATTCATATTAGTTATCTTATGAAAATCAAATTTTATTTCTAAATTGCAATCAAATGATATTTGCTATTAAAACTTTAATAGCCAACCAAATTAAGCAATGCTATGGGTTACATATTAGTAATCCAGTTTGGTTATAACTCTTTTTTTATTCTGCTATGAATCGTCATGGGAATGAACTAGAACAAGGTATTTTCCAAAATTAACTGAAAAGAATTTTCTTGGGTAGAATGTGGGAGATGCTTACGAGTTCCAATTAGTAATCCTCTCTCAGTGAAATAAACAAAGATAAATGCTAATGGCGCTAATTCTTGTTTTTAAAAATAATTTACCTTCTTCCTCTCCTGTCATGCTGTCCTATAGAACCAAAGATTAGAAGTGTCCATAATAAGTCAATTAACCAAACTTCTCATATCTAAATAGAGCAAAATCTTTCCTGAAAGGCTCAAGCCCCTTCACCTTATTTTATTGTCTGAGAACATGGGCCTTTCTTTGAACATACGTGAATCTGCCACTGGTTTTGTGCATCATGGGTGCTCATTAAATGCTCAGCAGATTCATATAATAGATTCATCAGTTGTTGCAAGTTTATCACTGAAAAACATTATATTACATAGACATAAAAATCACCCCCAAATAGCACTTGACACCTAGATGGTGCTTTAATAAACACAAGTCTTGTTTTTGATACTTGTGAAATGGCAGCCACTTCTTTGCATCACTAATAGCACTAAATAGGTCAGGCACTGTACTGCACTCTTTACACATATCATCACTGTCATTACTAACAATAACAGATGTAGGTATTTTATTTTCCCCCATGTATAGATGAGGAACATGGGATACTAAAAAGGAAGTCACCGGCTAGGTTTGAGGGTGCAGGCCTACCATTCCAGCACTCTAAGAGGCCAAGCCAGGAGGATTGCAAGTGTAATCCCAGCCTGAACACCTTAGCAACCTAGTGAGATCCTGTCTCAAAATCAAAACTAAAAATGGGCCGGGGATGTAGCTAAGTGTGAAAGCTCTGGGTTCAATCCCCAGTATAATAAAAGAAACAATGGAAGTAACTTAACCAAGATTTTAAATCTTCTAGTAATCAAGACAGACTGGCCCCAGCAACCTGATGTCAGCATGGACGTCTCCAACCACTTGGCAGCATTGCCGGTTGCACAAGGGAGTCTCCAGTAGCTCCTGCCTTCCCCTCCAAAACACTGCTCAGGGTTCGCCTGGCTGCTGAGGACATGAAGTGTGAGGGAGGTGGCTCCAGGCCTCATTTGCTGGTCCTCTGCAACCTCGGAAGCTGCACAAGGGAAAGAAAGCCCAAGCAACTACCGGGTTCCCCTTTTGCCCCTGTAACCACTTTGTCCAAGCCACTGTGTCCAGGGAGATCAGCATTGCAGTGACTAGAACGAGCCAGCCAGGATACTCATCTGTGAGAATTTAGCAATAATTGGTCCAGACCTTTCCCAAGTTCAAAATCAGCCCTAGATGTTAGCCATGTTGTCATGCTATCAATACTCGGGTCCCTGCATGCCACTGCACTGAGCTGAATGGTACCCCAAGATTTACATTCACATAGAATGTAGGGGTGTGGCTTTTATTTGGGGGCAGGGTCTTTGCAGGTGTAATCAAACAAAAAGAAGATCACGCTTGATTTGGGTGAGCTCTAAACTCAGTGACTGGAGTCCTCACAGTGATGGGTGTGTTCAGACACACAGAGACCCTAGAGGGAAGCTAGTTACATGAAGACGGTGCTTCAGGCCGCCCAGTTTGGAGGTCCTGGGACACTAACCCTCTGCCTTTCCCCAGCCAAGGCTCTGCTCGTCGGCAAACAGCAGACACAGCACTGGGCATCTGTGTGAAGTCAGCATACAGTGCAATTCAGTGGAGCCCTACTGTCACCAAACTTTTGATATCAGTCCTTAAAGAAATAAGTCTAGAAATCAAGCACTAGCATTTAGAAATTTATGGCAATTTGACACAGTAGTTCTGTGTCTATTGTTTATAAAATTTTATAAAATTTGGGGTTTATATGCCTATTTCTTTTCTTTCTTTCTTCTCTCCTTTCTTTCTTTTTTTCTTTCTTTTTTTTTTTTTGAGACAGGGTCTTGCTCTATAATTCAGGCTGGTCCTGAACTCACTATGGAGCCCAGGCTGGCTGTGAACTCACAGCAAGCCTCCTACCTCAGCCTCTTGAGTGCTGGGATGACATGTGTGTGCCACTATGCCCAGCTATTATATGATGCTGGAGATTGAACTCAGGGCCTTGCACTTGCTACTTAAACTACTGTGATATTCCCCCAGCCTGTATTTCATTTTTAATAACTAAATTTATCGCACTTTAATAGAGTACCAGCATATAATAGGTTGAAATTTTCAAATACATTTAAAAATAAAACTTGTCCTTCAGCACCAAGAATTTAAGAAATCTTGCAAGGGATAAGGAGCCTTTTTGGAAATAGAGGCCCCCCTCCTTAGGAGGCAAGCAGCATCACAAATAGCGTGTTAGGTGTTTCCTTTTACATGAGCAAGCACATCGTCTCATTCTGTGACAGCTGCTGCCACCTCACATTTCTGCCCAGGAGTCCTAGGGATGAATCCCAGCCATCAGGCCGTAGTGGTCAGTCTTCAGTCTCAGGCCAGGGGAAGTCTCAGGCCCGGCCTCCAGAACATTTCCTCAGACTCTCCTCTGTCTCCTTGCCCAGCACCCACTGCTCCAGCTCCAAGGCAGTGGGTAATGCTCGGTGTTCTCTCAGTCTTAAGGAAATGTAAGTCACCTGCTTCTATAGTTATTGTTCGTTTTTCCCTTATCTAAATATCTAGGAATCCGATTGGAATTAGGGGGCAGAGACAAGGGCAGCCTGAGAAATAAGCCTTCTACAGAATCTCCTCTCCTGGTCCTTCAGGGAGACTGGATATTTTGCAAAACAAAACAAAACAAAACAAAACAAACAAACAAACAAAAAATCCAGATTCCATCAGGGTTTCGGAAGCCATAAGTTTACACCTGCGTTTCTCGGCTCTCCATTTGTTTTCCCCACAAGCTCACCTGCCCTCTCTCTGGCTCTGGTGACCAGCATTCTCTCCTCGAGTCTAGCCCAGGATCACCTCCCATAGCAGTCAGGGACTCTCTCTGATGCCACCTGTGAGTATCCTCCTTAGGCTGCTCATTCGTCTGCTTGGAATGGGAGACAGAGAATAAGACTCAAGCATTGTCATGGGAAAGAGTGTCAAACTATGCCAGGCATAGGAAGGAAATAACAAATCTCCCCACGCCTTCCTCCTTGGCCTTTCCAGTTCCCAGCCTCAGAAGTGAGGTGTTTTGGGTAGTGGGAGTTGATCGCTGTTGAAGAGCAAACACCCCCAGGAAAGCGATCCTTTGCATGGCCTGTTTCACTTACCCTGCATATAAGTGAGTTGAGTCAGGTTCCCACCACCAACCTCCACCTCCAACCCACTTTCTGAGCTGAAGCTTTGAAGCGGGTGGGAATGATAACTAGGAGGCCACGTGCCTAGAAGAAGACAGAGGACAGAGGTCTCGGAGTAGACAGAGGATAGAACAGGAGGCTAGAGCACTGCAGGTACTTTAGGTAAGTTCTGGGCATAGAAGGAGAGGGAAGATGGAAGCAGGTTAGAGACCAGGCATGTTCAGGGCTGGAAAAAAGCTTCAGAGGACACAGTAAGGGCTGGAATCTGGCAGCCAGCAGCCCTGACACACAGCCTCTGCATATTTCTCCCCTCCCCTGAGTACCCACAGGGGGAACGATGCACAGAGACGCTTTCTCGCTCCCCTCTCCCTGCTTTTCTTTGTTCCTCTTTTCATCTCTCTCTCTCTTTCCTCTCCTTTCCTCCCTTTTTTCCAAAACAGGTGACTTCCTGGCCTAAAGCCATCCTGTCTCTGGAGCTGCCAGCCTTCGTGCTCACGTGGGTTGGGGCCGCACAAGAGGGTCGTTGAGAGGCTCCTGGGCGATTCTCTCACTAGTAGCCCACCAAGAGAATAACTACACACAACGACCTCCCCTCCCCTTCTGCATCCCCCAAACACACACAAAACCAACTTCGTCATGTGTTCCTCCTCTGGGGGCCACTACGTGTCCCTTTAGACTCTGAAGTAAATTATCTCTAAAGAAGGGTTCATTAAGAATAAATAATAATTTGTACTTCTACTGCACTTTTTGTCTAAGTATCTCAAAGCGCTCTACTTAATTAATTAATTAAGAGAATTAATTAATTCGGAAAACACTCCTGGAGAGAGGGAAGCCATACTTAATGACACCTGTTTTTCAGATGAGCACACTGAGGGTCTAAAGCAATGGGTGCAAGATCCCAAAAGGAAAAGTGGTCCAATGGGAGCGGGGGAGCTAAAACTACCTTCCCTTAGAGATGTTAAGTTTTGGGCAATAAAAAGGCTGAACTGAATCAGGCAGGCTCCTGAGGAAGAACCAGGGGGTAGGGAAGGAAAAGGTGGAGTCGGATGAGATGAGGCCAGGATGCCAGGCCTCATTAACTCAGGCCAAAGGCACAAGTTCCAGGATGCACAAGGAGCTAACACCAAGGGGTCAGATATCCTAGAGCAGAACTCAGGCTGGGTGGGCTCCTCACAAAGGGCCTGAGCTCCCAGCAGGTCGAGTTTGAGTGACAGGCACATGGCTCTAATAGAAAGTTAGTGGTCACCAGCAAGTGGATAAATGCCTTGGAGCCTTGGCAGGAACCTTCCTGGATGCTCTGTTGGGTGGGGCTCTTTGTCTGCAGGTAAGGCAGGCTCACCTGGCTACATGGCAGAGAACACCCCACTTCCTATACATTCTCTCCCTGAGTCTGAACTCCAGCAGGTCTCCAGTGTCTTGTTAACATTCTGGTCACCCCTACTTCTTGCCCCACTTCTCAGGGACTCAGAGTTCAACATCACCTGGCTGACCCTTGACCAAGCAGGGGAGAGGGCTGCACAAACTTCCCCAAAGTCTCCAACCCCTCTCCGTGTTACCTCTGGGCCAGTCCCATCCATTTCTTCCAACCCACTAGCCCACAGTCAAGGCTGCTCCAGGCCCCGCTAATTGAGCCACACGTGCACTCCCACACCCATGCATACACATGCGTACAGACCCCTGTGAACACACACAGCACCACAAATTAACAGCCCAAGCTTGTCTTTTTCATTGTGTTTTTATTATGATGCTTCTCAATGATGTTTTCAAATGAATTTTGAATAGTCCCCGTAATTTGGTTTGCTCTACATTGAGATGCAAGTGCGAGGGCCCCGCAGGAATTGCTGCAAGTAATACAATATTATGTGAGCATGGCTTCTGCTTGTCTTCCTGCCTTCTCATAATTAAGCTTTATTGAGTTGTAAAATGAATAACAATTTTTTTAAAAACCTGCTTATTGATCCAGGTGCAATGTGCAGACAGAGAAGAAGATGCTCTTCCGTCGCTGACCTTGCTGCACTCGCTCTCGGCCTTCTCCTTTGCTCACGAGCACGAGCGGTGGCCCGAGGGGCAGGCCGCACTCTCCTCCGACGCTGGGCCTGGGAGCCAGAACTGAGCCCTAGCTGAAGTCTCCCAAGCGACTTCTCACTTCTCTCCTCTTAATACCTAAAACTCTCTTAGCTGCAAAGCCCATCATTTTGGTTACGACACTGTCCCTATCAACTTTTAACTATGCCCGAGTTATGGTCTCAAGAAATCTTTTTATTCTTCCTTTTCAAAATTTTGAATATGCATGAACTACAGATTCAATAACACTTTGAAAACATCCAGCTTGGGGAGACAGTGATTGTCTACACCACTTAGGGCCGCGTTTTCCCCTCTCTTCCCTTTTCCCTGTGCCTTCCTCCTCCCCTGCTCACAGTCGCTCAACTCTTCCCTAGTAGCCCATTCCCCTCTTCTTACCCTTTCTTACATATTAAGGTCTTTTTATGCAATTTTTATGTGAATTTCATAGGATGGACACCAGTCAATACTTTTTTGTCTAGTCCATTTCACTGAGCATTGTTGAACTCAAGGTGACCCCATTTTCTTTCAAATTCTTCATATCTGTCTTTGTAGCTGTATAATATTCCATTGTGTATAAATACCACATCTTTTTTATTTATTCTTCTGTTTATGGGCAAGTAGATCATTTTCAGGATTTAGCCATTATAAATTATCCTACCATAAACATGAAGATGCGTGTATCTTTACGATTTGCTGATTTTACTTCTTTTTTTTGGAACATGCTCAGTAGAGCTGTAGCTGGATCAAAAGCAATTTCTTTTCTCAGTTTTCTAAGGAGTCTCCAGACTGCTTTCCATAATGGTTGAACTAGATTGCAGTCCTATCAATAGTGTAGAAGTGTTCCTTTTTTTCACAGCCTTGCCAACAATTGTTTTCTGAGTTCTTAATGTAGGTAGGCCATTCCCACCGGGGTGAGATGAAACCTCAATATTGTTTTAATTTGCATTTCTCTGATGGCCAATGATGTTGAACAGTTTTTCATGTGCTTATTGGACAATTGTAATTCTTCTTTGGCGAAGTTTCTTTTCATTTCAGCTTGGGATCATTTATTTTAGGGGATTTTATTTTTTGAGTTCTTCATATATATATATATATATATATATATATATATATATATATATATATTAGATATTAATCCTCTGTCTGAGTACAGTCTCATGAAATCTTAGCCTAACAAGACTTGATCTATTAGATTCTTCCAGGGAGAAGTCCAATCGGATGGTATTTACAAGAGTGAGACTCTACCAGTATGAAACACATGGCTGAAAGGTTGGCTCAGAGCACAGAGACAAGGCTGGCTGGAGGAGGCCAGGTGGAAGCATCTCCAGATGGCCTGGGGAGGTAGAAGACTGGGAAAGAGGTGGCCCAGGAAGGTGCAAGGATCCAGGGAGACCTTACTTGCTCTATCTTTGGTCCTGTAGGAAGCTGTCAAAGCTAAGCAGGTTGGTCAGCTGGGGAAACCAGACCTGAGCTTCTGTTACTCCAAAGCTGGAAAATAGCTGTCTTAGTATTCAGATCCAAACAAGGTGTTCAGACTGAACCCAGCACAACAATCATCTTGTTTAACAAAGCAGCCACAGACATCCAAGAAACTGCATAGAAGAAAGAAGTCTGGTTTATTACACACAGACTCTCACATCTGCTCCATTAGGAAAGGGTGTGGCTCTCTAAAGTGAGAGGTTCAACCTACTGTTGTCTCCTATGTCCTGGCCAGGAAGCAAAGACTGCTTTGGACAGATTCCCTCCCACAGACTGGAATCTGAAGCTTTGTCCTCTGTACACCTCACAGCGCAAACCTGCCAAGACTGAGGGCTCTATCGTCTGTTCCCACATCCCCTGTGAGCTTTGGGAAACTCTTTGCAGAGGACAGTGGAGATACTCCAGGCCTTGGCTGGTTGCAGAAAAGCTAAAGCTTCTGCCAGAGAGGACAGAGGATGAAGTTGCAGCTGGTACTAAATGTGGAGGATACACATATACACCTGCCGTGGTCAGCCAGGGCTGCTGTAACAGAAAGTCATCAATTAGGTGACTTCAACAACACACATCTATTACTTCTAGTTCTGGAGACTAGAGGTCTGAGACCAAGGTGACAGTTGGACAGGTCATAAAGAAGGCCTCTTTTCTCACAACAGTGCGTTGTCACTGTGTTCTCACATGGCAGAAAGAGAAGTCTTGCTCTTTTCATCTTCTAATAAGGACACATCCCATCATGGGACTTTACCCTCATGACCTCATTTAACCTTAAGTACCTCCCAAAGGCCCCATCTCCAAAGACTACCACATTTTAGGGCTAGGGCCTCAACATATGGCCGGGGAGGCATGCAACATCAGTTCATAGCGACACCCGTCAACGACCTACAAGCACATGCCCGGTTCTCTGCTCTGTACTTATTAACAAGACAAGTTGGGAGCAGGAGGCTGCTATTCTCCCTCCTCTACAAATCCTTTCAGAGTTGCCGTTGTCACCTTGTGGATGTTCCCCACCAATCACCAATGTGATCACCCATGTCCATTTTGCCACAAAAAACAATGTCTGTAAGTTCAGAAAGATAATCTGGTGGATTAACTTTAAAGATCCAAGCGTCCCCTCCCTAGTACAGCTGTGAATCCCACCTTCTGTGAACTACCCAGAGTTTATTTTGTGACATGAGATCTTCCTCTGTTTCCAGCATTCCAACTTGCTTCTTGGTTGCTTATTTGGCCATTCTGTCTGTTTAATATCAAGTTTAACTTTTCAGCAACCTGGGTTTTACGGATGTCCTACTATTCATCTAAAGCAGTGTCACTGTCTTTTGGTAATTTATACCACATCACTGAGGAAAATCAGTTCTCAAGAGAAAAAGCAATAGTTCCTCACAAGGCCAGCAATTACCCTGCTCATCTGTGTACAGAGGAAAGTCTTTGGGAAAGGACCTAGAAGTTGTTGCAGTCACTTTCAGCTGTGATAGCTCTCTCCATTGGGGTCTTCTAGCCAGAGGAAATATCCTGAGGACTAATACTATAGGTTCACAGTAAGTATCTTATAACTCAACCAAGGAGAGGCCCCTTAAGGAAGCCATGCCCTGTGCTTGGTGTGGGTAAGATGAGAAAAAAACAAAGAAACAAAGACCAAGCTACAAACACTTCACATTTGCTGGCTCCTTCCAACCCCACAAGGATTTAACTCCTACACACACAGCATATCCTGTATATAAATCCTACCTGGTAATAATAGCTGCCAGTTATGGGGGCACTTAGTCTGTAACAGGTCCTTAACTAATATTTAATTTTTCCTCTTCTAATCCTTACCACAACCTATGAGGAAAGTCTATCACAATTCCTTATTTCCGAAAAAATGGAATCTTAGGGACGTGGATAAAAACTTTCTTAAAGTCACCTGTAATAACTGGAATTTGGGTCAGTCTGATCCTAGGACCAACTACACGTGATCCTGGTACCGTTCTCTGGGCTGTGCTTACTGCTTCAGGGGCACAAGCTGTCTCGTCCCATGTGTCCTGCCCTGATGTTTATGCCTAGTGCCCAGCAAAATGGTCATGCCAAGAATTAACACAATCATCGCCAACACACGTAGTCCCACAAAGCTGATATCTTGGGCAGCAGGAGCAGAACAC
The DNA here is from genome assembly GCA_004027205.1 of Ctenodactylus gundi. NCBI lineage: Eukaryota > Metazoa > Chordata > Mammalia > Rodentia > Ctenodactylidae > Ctenodactylus > Ctenodactylus gundi. The sequence continues at coordinate 260,121 of PVKB01001040.1, forward strand.
CCCGTTGGTGGCATTCTGTGATAGTCCTGATAGGTTTAGACCCCACGGTGTACATACTTCAACTGCTTCAAGCATTTATTTGGCTATAAGCACCAAAGTTAAATGTCTACAAGCAGCCACCTACAACACCATGCCTGGTGAAGAAGAGGTGTTAAAGGAAGTACAGAAAATTTGAGTATGTCCATAAGGTCAGGAGGTGCACATGTGTGGTTGCACAAGCACACACACTCTCACTCTTTGTATTCCATGCAGCACACAGTCAAGGGCCTCACACATGGAGACCTGCAGATGTCTGAAGATTGGTATCTCCTGCTTTCCACAATTTTAAGGTACATGTGCTCAAGTGTATGCAATACACATACAAAATTTGTTCACACAAAGTTTATTGGTATGCGAGCACATGTTGATTTTATGGACAAATCCTTATGTATGTATTAATGCATATATGTTGCATATGCATGTATGTGTGCAGATTCACATGTATCCATCCACGTGTGGGAGAATGTGTGCCATAGTGACCATATGGCTGGCAGATGGGTGAACCTCTGAGTGGCTGGCTGAAGACCTATGTGCTGGGCAGGTTCAGGACTGAGAATGGAGGGGGTGCTTCGGTCATCTAGCACTAAAGGAAAAGTCCCAAGGGCACTGCAGTGGGGAGGACAGCTGATGCCAAGGCCATGGGGCTCATAGCCCTGGAGGGCTAGGGCAGCTGGGCTGGGCCCAGGCAGCTCCCAGGAGAAGCAGAACTCCCTAGCATTAGGCACAGGCTGAGCTGGGGACAGGGGCAAGAAGGAAAGTCGATGCAGAAGTAGACTTGAGAATGTGAAGTCCCCGGAGGCCCTTTCCCTCCTCGGTCTGCAGATTTATGCCCTGGGAGCTTGAGGACAACAGACATGTGGATTTATGTCAGATCTATCTATGAGCGAGGCCCTGTGTGATGTTTCTGAAGCTGACAAGATAATTTCAGTTTATCTTTTTCATGAGAAACTGAGGCTTCGGAGGGTTGATCCAAGTCACAGTGAAACTGGTTTAGCCAAGAACTTAGTATTTAGTGAATGCCTAATAAGTTAATCAAAGAATGAAGAAATAAGCAGATGAATGAGGGGAACAAGATATCAAGGTTGGATTGGCTGGATAGATAATAGTGACTACCTTTAATTTTAAATGTCTACTCCTTTATTCCAAAAAAAAAAAAAATTAAAAGGGAAGGCTGGAAGAGATAAAATTGCTAAAAATGTGAAACTTGATTTTTTTTCTGAAATGTAGAATCGAAGGAGCGTGTGTGAAGTTCACAACATTCTTTTTGGAGGTATGTGAATATGTACAAAGGGATGTTTTTAATGTGAATGTGTATTGGGATATATGAATGATTATATATAAAAATGCTACCATCAAAGACCGTCTGCAATATTGAGAGATATTTAACATAGTCACAAGAGACTACAATTGATGCATTTGTTATACAAATGTGGTCAACACTGAAGTGGGAACTATGGGCGATGCCACGACTGACCAGACCCAGATTGTGTCCTGAAGGAGCCATGGTGACAGTGTGTTCGCTGAGGGTAGCACACAAGGAGCAACTGGAAGAAGGCAAGGGTGGGTGCAGGTGAGCTGGAAGAGGGGTTCTGAGGAGCCAAGTGTGGTAGGTCAGATCTTAAGTGCCCCCCAAAGGTCGATAGGGGCGTGGTCCCTAACTCAGCGCTCCTGGGAGGTGGTGGAGCCTTTGCAAAGTCTACAGGTCACAGGGTACGCCTTCAGACGGAGCCTAGCCTCTTTTTCTTCTTTGTTCACTTTCTAGCCAGGAGGTGAGTGTTTTCCTCTGCTGCATGCACCCACAGTCCTGTGAACCATCGGGCCCAAGGCAATGGCGACAATCAATCATGGACTGAAACCTCTAAAACTCAAACTAACCGTTTCTCTTCACAAGTTAATTATCGCCAGTATCTCTTACCTTGACCAAAAGCTAACACATGATATATGTGAGTGTATGCATAGATGCGGGTCTTCTCTAGGAGGACTTTTCAACCCCCACCTATATCTGCTGTATACTACATGAGAGTTCTGCTATAGTTTTCTCCCCTCCCCCATCTCGCCATCATTCTCAAGCATGTTATTCATCATAGGTGGGACAGTCATATAATTTATTGTCCAAAAAGGGATACTTGAAAGTGACAAAGGGGCACAATTAATCATTATGCTGGGAAACTGGCAGGACCTAGGACTGTCCTGTACAAACAGGGACCTGTGCTCACCCGGCGGTGCAAGTGAGCCCTTCCAGGGAGCTTCCCTCCATGCCTCTCCTCATGCCAGGGCGCGGGCTCCATCGCACTCCACCGGGAGAACGGCCCGCGGGAGAGGGCAGGGCAAGCGCTCAGGGAGGGCGGGTGGCAGAAGGCGCACCCGGGTCCCAAATGCCCCCTCTAGTCCGCGGGCCCAGGGCCTCCGGGGCCTGGGATTGTAGCACTCACTCCATCCACTTCAGCACCACTGGGCTCCCCGGCGTCCCAGGCAGGCGACTCTAATGGATTACTTGCATTATCTCCCCCATCGCTGCTTAAATATTTATCAGACCATTATGTATTTAGTGGCCAGGAGCCGGGAGGAGAAGGGGCAGAAGGCAGCGCGGCACTGGCCAGATGCAAGGGTTAATTACAGATTGGATAAATCCCCCCGATTTGAAAATTAAATAAATAAGCAGGGTTGGGAGATTAAACGGGAACCGTTACTTACACGTAAGAAGTGCAGCGCTGCCTCACACAGGCTTAGTGTCTCCCAGCGCCTGGTTTAATGGTCTTTCCGTTTCCTTCCTCTACCTGCAAACCGGTGGGCTGCCGGGGCCCTACACCAGCTTCTAATTAAAAACCATGCTTAGGTTTTTGCTCCTCAAGCAACCAGTGTGTGGGAAAACTCGCACTCTCCGACAACCGGAGTCAACATCCGCCTCATAAAAGAAGTTCCGAAGGTAACTCCGGGGCTGGCACTGTGAAATATTGTTCATTATAACGAAGCAGCTGAGATAATGCTGTTTTCTAATTTCCCTTTCTCAGTCAGAAATTAAATAAAAAGTCATGTCTAAATTACAATACTGGATTGAGATCAGACGAGGGCCCCATGCAGAGAGCTCGTGATCTAGCCTTCCCACATTTCACAGCCATTAAAAAAGATTATCGTCGTTTGTTTCTCCTCCCTTTTCTTGGAGGCCATTTACATTTGTTCTGAACTCTCACTGCGTTTTATTTGAATCTCTTAAAAGTGCCAGTGCACATCATAAGTCAATCACAAACTTAAATTAAGAAAAAAACAAAACAGGCACCCAAGCAAACTAGGTCTCTGAACTCTAGGGAATTGTACTTGGGCTGTCCTCTCCGTCCTGGTGCTGAAGTTGGGCCCGCTATCCTTTGGGCAACGTCCTCTTCAGAAGGAGTGAGGGTGGAGGGCTCATTCCACAAGAAAAACAGCCCATGTTTCTCTAGCCTTCCCCTTGACTAGATACACTCCTCAGGCCACATGAAATGAACTGCCTGGTAAAAGATTTTTAATGCTAATGAACATGTATTAATACATTAGGTTGGATGTGTATTTCACTACTCAATGAATGTGGGGAGAAGAGGAACATGAGCACATTTTAAATAATGTAGGAATTTTCTCTTCTTAAGTGTTGACTTTTCCAGAAGGTTACATGAAAGTTGGTACCACATATTGTTACTTTTGAAGGGCTATGTTGAGGTTCGTTATGAATCATGTTTACTATGTGCAAAAAGTTCCTCATTGGTAATTCACATAATATGAACTGAGTAGCTATTACATACAAGGCACTGTGTGGGGATGAACAAGAGGTGGCCTCTTTTAGAGACACGAGCTGCACTTGGATGCTCATTCTCCAGCCAGAGCAAAACATACTTGGGCTTTAAAATGCTACACAAATCATTGTGAGTTCAAGGGTGTCCATGGGCCAAACTCTTGGAGTTCAAAGTGAGTTCTGGTGGGCCACATTAGTCAGCTAGAACCAGGCAAAGGAGACAGTCTTGAGAATGGCTTTGCAAACATGAGGCCAGGTGATGGAAAAACACTCTAATAAGGAACACAATGAGGATCAAATGCCAGGGGATGGAACGCACAGTGTTTTTAAGGGTTGTTAGTAAAAGAGCAGAGGACTGTGCAAAGTGAAGGAAAAAAAGACAGAGGCTTCATTTATCCCCCCACCCACCCATGCATCCACTGAACAAACATTAACTGAGTACCTGCTGTGTGCAAGGTACTCTTCTTGACTTCAGTCTAGAGTTAGCTTACAATGACTTTAAACGTTCTGCCAAGATTGAGTTTTGTCAACAGGATGGTAATGATGAAGGAGCCAGAAAAGGAAAAGGCAGAAAGTGGCTTTATAAGGGAAAGATTAGCAGGTTCTCATGACTATGACTCCTTCATAAGGTCTCTTGAGGTCTCAGGTCTCTAAATACTTTAAAAGTCTTAAAGATCAAGGGCAACATCTTCTCCTCTTAAGTACACACAAAGAACACAGCATTCAGAATGAAGTAAGGTCTCCAAAGAGCAGGTGTGTGCATGATTTCAGGTGCAGCTTTAGGGGGCATTGCCCATCTCCTGGAGTACTGGATGTGCTACCCAATAGCTCTGTGGCCATGAGAGGTTAAAAAACATCTCTAAGCCTCATTATTCACTTCTAAGTGGGAATATGGTACTTCTTGAGAGTTGTGAAGATCACATAAACACATTGTCATACTTTAGCACAACAACACAAGCTTCTTTCTGCCAAACATGTGCCAGACAAAGTCCTAGAGCACTTGCCATCAAATTCCTCATTTCTTTTCTTCATTACAGTCAGCCATGTCTAACTTCATTTCACGAGTATATTTCTTCTTCTTTTTTTTTTCCTTTGAGACAGGGTCTCCCTCTGTGGTCCAGGCTGGTCCTGAATTCATTTCAGAGCCCAGGCTGGCCTTGGACTCTCGGCAATCCTCTTGTCTCAGCCTCCCAAGTGCTGGGATTACAGGCGTGCGCCACCATGCCCAGCTTATGTGGTGCTGGGGAATCGAACTCGGGTACTTAGCACTTGGCTTAGTGCTTGCTCAAGCGCTTTAACCGCTGAGCCATTCCTCCAGCCCAGGAGTATATTTCTTATGTGGAAGCAACCGATGAAATGGTTGATTGGAGAGTGACGTGCAGAGAGAAGGAGAAATGGGTCTACATTTTGCTCCCCAATCCAAGTGCCATGAAAACATTAGTTACATGGTATCTGATCCTTTCAGCATTAGGATGCTGAGGCAGAGCTTGGACGCTGAGGATGATATTCCTTGGCCACAGGTAACCTCATTGTGGCTGTTCATAAAGCCATTCAATATGGGTGGAGTCTGATGGCCTATGCTCTAGTTCCCTGACAGTGAACATGGCAAGGGGACATGACCCAGGCTGCTCTGCATGACTGAAATAAGATGAATCACGGATATACTTACCACCAGACATCTAACCCACAGCCAACTCTGAGCTTCATAGTCACCCCCGTCACAGAGACGGGGCGGGTGGGTCACCATAAGTACCATGAAGCACAGTGTATAGGTCCAAGTGAAGCACTACCGCAAGGAAGAGCAGAGAGGCTGAATGGGGCCTAAGGGTGAGCACAGTGGCAGTGACCTCAGAGGGCTTCATTTGTGCCTCATGCCTCCGCCTCCTTGTGGTTATGCCCTTGAAGCATCATCTAAGCCATTGTAGTTACTGCTCCAACAATATCCCACAAACAAAGAATTCCATATTTTCCTGAGTCCTAGGAGCGAGTAGGCTCAACTGGACTTGAGACCCATCCGCATCATCACAAAAACTCTCAACACTACACTTACCAATGAAAGAAAAAGGGAAGCTGTTAAGTTCTTTAAATATAATTTCAACTCTTGTGAATCTTTAATGGTCATAAAAATGGCTTTAAATTTTTTATCACTCACTTGTGTAAAGTTTCTTATCAAGGATGTCTACCAAGAATTTGTAGAGATCATCCTTTAAAGTCTAGATCAGGCCCTGTTTCAAGAATAGACTTTGGTATGAAACAATTTTATCCTTGGAAAGAAACAGGCTTGAATTTTTCATTAAAACTAGAAGAATGTTTTATACTAATTCAAGAAATGTTTCTCCTAATACACAGCATTTTATTTTTTAATTTTGTATTTTGTATAAAGAAAATGGAATGGCTTCTCCCCAAACTCCTATAGATACTCCAAGTCCTCTGTAGTATAGTACAGTACATAGTACAGATATTCTCCTTTTCATATACCATGATGTTGCAGGGTTGAGAAAACTTTCTCTAAATTATCATTTCTCTAAATATCTTCATGGATCAGGAGTGATATTTGCACCTCGCTCTCACCCTGCTGTCCCCTCACTACTTAATGCAAACCATTGTAAAAACCTTCCCTAGATCCAACATAAGGCTTTGCAAAGGCCAAAGATGGAATCTAAGAACCCAGAAGAGATTCCCCTTGGAGATGTCCCTTGATCCCATCCTCCTGCAGGTATTTCCCAGGACCGAATTCCCACCAGTAGCAAGAATTGGCATAGTGAGATAGGGAGAAACATGCATGCAGGGATGGCATAGTTCTCAGACAGCAAAACCACAAGCGCTGCCTCACCCAACCCAAGCCTGCCTCTTTAGTTCTTCTAGGAGGCTCTCTTCTCCACCTCTTGATTTTAAATAACTTCCTGAACTATAAATGCAGAGTTCCAAATGAAAACTGATTGATAGTCTCGTATAATTATATAATAAAAACACACTGATATGCATATACATTATGTGTGGGCTCGTATGTCTACATACATCTGTATCTATTCCAGAGGGAGGAATATGCAATAACATCTTCTGAAGCAAATTGTCAAGGTGTCAATAAGGAATCTCATAATGAATGTGTGGGTGGGATATGGGGTAATTTCATTGCAATTATGTTGCTCAGGCTGATTTCCCAAGACAGGTCTTAAAGGCACGAGTCCCATTCCCAAGCGGAAAGCAGGAGGTTCTGCTTCTTGCATATTCTTCAAAGCACCACATTTCCAGGCCAAAATGCCTTTCCTGGAACATCCAGATCCATCTGAGCAAAACAAGAGGTCTTTAGGTCACAGCTACAAGCTTTTTAAACATGGGGAGATTTTCCTGCCTGAGCCCCAAAGACCATAGCATACATTTGTGGCTAAAAAAGTAAACAACAGTATTACCCTCGCAAACAGGGTATGAAGCTCCATGGAGACATGCTGTTCAAAACGTTGGGAATGAAAAAAAGCAAAAATGGAAACTGAGTAGGCATATGCTTCCAGGGGAAGGGTAATACGTCTTTCTTGCCTCCAAGGAATTTCAAGCCTACCCGAAGGAATAGACGCATAAACAAATATTGATAACTTGTTGTAAAATGAAACATAAGAGAGGTCTAAACCATGGGAGCCTGGGATGGGTGGGGACGTAGAAGGACTTTGTTGAATAGATATCATTTAACCTGGGCCTAGACAGTAGAATAAAAAAAGCAATGAAGACCTAAAGTATTTTTTCCTTTTTGCAAAGTAAAACTCAAAATAGGCTTTCCCTCAACCAAATTATGTTGAGTAGAGTAAAAATACCATTCAGGAAACTTCTCAACAGGAGGAAATGTTCCTAGTCACCCATTCCTAAGAGCTGGCTGCAGAACTTGCTGTCAGTAAAGCCATTTGTGGTTCAGGAAATTGTGCTGATGTTGGGCCCAGCCCACAAGGCTACATCTGGGCCATCCACAGCAGCCACTTCCAAAGAGCTCCAGGAGACAGACTGGAAAATGAAAGGAAAGGAAGGCCAAATACTAGATGTGCTTCCATAGGAAATGCTGCAGAAGCAGAAATCAGTTTGTCTGCCTCTCCGCAGCATCTACATCAATGGCCTGTTCACACCAGAAACCTGGCAGGTTTTGTTGATGGCTCCCTCTCCTGATAGCTATAATGCTTCCATTACCTGGGCATAGGGTCCAGTCCTGGGTAATGGGCTTGATGACAACTCTTAGTTCTATTTTTTCTTCCTTTTTCCCACTTCTCAGATCAGCTCTCTGTTTGGATAATTATAACTTTTCATCTGAATTACTGTAGTCATGTTTTGACTGGCTTTCAACCCCCAATCCATCCACTTCCCTGTTTGTTATGAACTTGATTTTCTTTTAAAAAAAGTATTTTAAACTCCTCACCTTAAGCCTTTCAATGCCCCCTTTGTCTCCTAAATAAAATACAAATCCCAAGAATGGTCACAAGATCTTCACGCTCTGACCCTTCTTCTTGCCCTTCCAGGCTCTTATCCCTTCCTCGAACTGCCAACTCTCTCTCCCTTCCTCTTTTACTACCTGTGTGAGACCTTCTAAATCTGTGAGCTAAAATAAATCTTTCCCCTCCTTAAGTTGTGGATGTTGGGTATTCTGTTACAGTAACAAAAAAAAAATAACTAATACAGAAATTGGTACCAAGAGTGGGGTCACTGCTGTGACTTGACTTGAAGAGGTGGTTTGGAAGCCTTTGGAACTAGTTTGCAGAGGAGTTTGGAGGGTTTTGAAAATACTGGCTAGAGAAAATTTAAGATGTTCTGAGCTGAGTGTATTAGTTTGGGTTCTTACAAAAGGCAGAATTTACAGAAATTATAACAAAAGGATCTATTTGGAAGGCTCACAATTCTGAGGACAGAGATAATCTAAGATGGCAGCCTGCACATGAGAGAGTGGGAAGGTCCGATGGCTGCTCTGTCGTGAGGTAGAACACCCATCCAGGACTACAGGACAGCTGGTGAGAGTCTGCTGTGGATCTTGGTTATCTGAAGAACAATGGCAAAGACCAGAGACTGAAGATCGGTGACTGAAGATCAGCAATGGTCAGACAGGCAAGTCGAGCCTGGAGCAAATCTGTGACAAAGATCCGCAGCGTGTGGCAAATCGTCACCTGTAGACAACTGCCAAGGCGAGGGCTATCTCAGAGGGAAAAAAGCTGTAATGATCTTTCTTCTTCCTTCCTCAAGTTCCCAGTTGGGGCTCCCACATTCAGATGGGTGCTATTCTCTCATTTGCTGGCCCACAAGTCACTCACATTCTAATCCAGGCTGGTTCCTAATTGCCTGATCTAGGTGTGGTTCCCAAACCCCAATCCAGGTGTGGTTCTTGATTGACTTGAGCTGCTATAATCTCTCCCATGGTCACACTAAGCTTTATGCAAGATTCTAGTCAGAGCTCAGAAGACCAGAATGCTGATAGAAGGGGATTGGATAGCCCACACTCCAAAAGTTTCAGATGGGGAGAAAAACTGTATCGAGCAATGATCTAAAAAGCATACATGCTATGCTGCTGCAGAAAGTGTGTTGACATTTTGCTCTTGTCCAGAGACCGTGACTGAAACTGAGATTAAAGGCAATGGACTACTGAATTTGAAGGAGGAAATCTCAAAGCAACCCAGTATTCAGGCTGTCAAATGGGTATTGCTTGCAGCTTTTAGCCAGCTTTATGTTGAAAAGCAGGAACACATGGCAGAGAAAAAAATATGTGAAAAGTTTGAAGTTTTGCAGGACTGAAAGAGGCTGCAAAGGTAAGACAAAAGAGCAAAGGAATACTGAAGCAATCAGCATTAAAAAGAAGCCAAGTACTTGGAACGAGGACTGTAAAAAAGAGTCCTTGAGGATATCTCAGGAATCATTAAGATCTCACCCTTTACCAGTTACAGGCAAAATACCTTGCTCTGGGAAGAGAACCTCAGGGCATTCTGTAGGGCCAAAGAGAGTCCAGCTTCCTGGGGTTCAGCCACACAGGCAGTTTGGAGGTTGTTGCAGCCAAAGGCCAGGAAGGCCAAACTACTGCTCCAGCCAGTGGCAGACACTGGCGTCATCCATGTGGGGCTGGTTTTACAGGCATGCAAAATTCAAAAGCTGTGGGCTCATGGAGGCTTCCACCCGGAGTTCAGAGGAAGGCCTTAGGCCAGGCCGCGTGCCCTCAGGAGTGCAATGCATGAGGTTTTGTAGGAGGAGGTGCAGTAGAGACCCCGGAAATTTGGAGATGCCAGAAACATGGGTCATCAGCTGAGAAAAGGCACAGGCTGTGAGTGGAACTAGCCCCAAGGAGAGACGATGGAAGCTGCAGCTGGAGGAAATTCTGTAGGGGCAGGGCAGAGCCAGCCAGCCCCTTGAAGCCCACATCTCCCCATAGTTTATCCCAAAGGCTGAACACGGAGCTACAGGATTTAACCCTTGCCCTGCTGGGTTTAGATCTTGTTTTGGTCCAGGTGCCTTTGATTCTCCTATTCCTCCCTTTTGGGATGAGACTATTTACCCTGTGTATTTGTATGTGGGAAGTACTTTACTTTTAGATTTTCACAGGATCTCACAGCTAAGAGTTTGCCTTGAGTCACAGAGGAGACTTGGATTTTCTAACAGTGCTATAACTGTTAACACTTGGGAACAATTGGAGAAGGGCTAAATGCTTTCTGCATAAGAAGGTAGACGTGTGTCTTTTGGAGGCCAGGAATGAAATGCTATGATTTGGATCTAGACTGTCCCCAAAAAGCCTCAAGTATTTGGATATAGTGGATATCTAGGAACCATACACTATGAGGAGGTGAGGCCTGGCTATATGGGGTGGATGTTTAGGGCTTGATCTGGAGAAATTGTGCCAACTTGTTGAAAATGGGGAGCACCCAGGGCAGCATTTTCAAGTGTGTGTTGTTGACTTTGGGGCCAGGAAATGAGAGAGGGGTACTCACCCTGGGGTGTGGGAGGCTCAAATGGCAGCTTAAACTAAATAAAGGAAGGAAAGAGAAACATTGTTACAGCTTCTTCCTGGACAAGCTCAGGCCTTGCCCGAGTCTGTAGACTTGGCTTGCTCCTGCTTCACTTGGTCTGTCTGCAATGGGGTGAGCAGCTCTGCAGCCTCTGCCATGTGCTTCCACCATTGCTAGCTGCTCATGAACAGTGTTGAGATGTTCTGAAACTCTGACCTAAATCAATCTTTCTTCCCTTAAGTTGTGGTTGTTGGGTATTCTGTCACAGCAACAAGGGAGTAGTTAACACACTCTTTCCTTCTCATGTCCCTTCCCCATTATACTATCACTATTTCTAGGTTAACTTGTAGGCAATTTTGAAGACCCCATGCAGGCTCTCAGACTAGAATCTACCATCTGGGTGGGTATAACCCTCCTACCACTCCAAACTCCAGAGCTCTTGCTCTTGCTCTTGCTCTTGCTCTTCCTCTCTCTCTCTCTCTCTCTGTGTGTGTGTGTGTGTGTGTGTGTGTGTGTGTGTGTGTGTGTGTGTGTGTGTGAGTGTGTGCACGCGCGCATTGATATCTGGAATAAACAGTTGTTCATCTCTATATTAGTTTGTTAGTTTATCATGGTCCTGAGCTGTGAGTAACTTGGTGACAGGAACCATGCATATTACCTGTGTAAACTTAAACTAAACACTCAGCACAGCTGTTGGTGTATAGCCACTCAGTCAAACAATATTACGAAGGAAAGAGGAATGTTTGAATAAGATATAAGTGACTGAATAATGAATCGGTATATGAATGGACAGATAGGCACTTAGATAAATGGTTAAGTGAATGAGTGGGCAGGTGGATGGATAGATGATTAGTTGAATGTATAAGTGGATAGATAGGTGGATGATTGGGATGGCAGCACTTAAGTAACCTAAGGAGTAGGAAAATGAGGTTTCTTCTTGTCTATACTCAAACATCTAGTTTAACCCCCTTTACAGTTCATAGAATACCCAAAGGTATTCAAGTCTTGAAAGGCAGGCAGAAAAAAATGATATGAACTGCTATATTGCTTGAGAACAAGGATGCTCACCACAGAAGCTTAGATTAATATGAAGTACACAGAGTAAATGTTCACCAGGAAGAGCAAAGCACCTGCTACCAATGGAAGGGAAGTGACTTACCATAAAGCAGCAAGCATCAAACAAATTGTCAAGACTTTTCTTACCTGTGAGTCAGACAAATAGAAAGGAATTGTATAAATCCCACTTCTCTTTCTGGGCTGCCCTCTGAACGCTGAATAAGTGAGAATCTGCCAGGTCATTCACCATTATACTAAAATGTTTACCCTTATACATAATCTATGTGTTCAGTGCTGAACACGTTATCTGGATAAAAGTCAAGAAAGAATGCTACAGATTTTAAAAGTATGAACATTTTTGAGACTTAATAGACATTGCAAATTTATGTCCAGGAATATTATACTCAGCGTGCTACATGTATTACACAAGTAATTATTTCTCCATGCTCTTATGAACCCTACAACATCCATTGCAACGTCTTCCCCAACCTGACAAGCAAATCTTGGAATTACGTTGTTTTACAGTATGTATCTCCAATAACTAGTAAAGCTAATCTCTTGCATATCTATTAATGTTACTATGAATTGTAGCCTGGGTTACATAGTGAGATCAGAACCAGCCTGGACTCCAGAGTGATACCCCGTCTCAAAAAATAAAAAATAAAAAAGAGCCACTCCTCCCATCCTAAAACTGAAAGTGAATTAATAAGATTTCTTTAAGAACCTAGTTCAGGTCCTATGCCAAGTTCTTCTGAGTATTGCAGGGCTGAATAAACATGTGACTGTTTCTCCTAGTAATCTAGGGTGATTAGGTAGAAGCATATTCATACAGGATTAGCAGGTCAAGTCTTTAGGAAGATGAAGGACTTGGGTAAATCTTGAGAACCGAGTCAGTCCTGGAGGGACAGAAAGGACTTCTCAGGCAAGGGGAAGAAAGTGGTCAAAATTACTGAGATGGGAAAGCCCAAGGTTTTCTGGGAAAGCCTGATGAAGTCAGTGCAAGTGCTGTAGAGATTTATGAGGGAGAGCCACGCAGCTCAGCCACTGGGGGAGGCTGAATGCCTAGGCTTTCTCAGGACACTATTGCATATTGTTTCTTTCTCCTGGATAGGGCCAAGAGCCTTTGTCTCTGAGCCATTCTGGTGTGTGTGCATGCTGTGTGCGTTCCGCTCTTTTATGATGGCTGTTGTTTGTCTGAATTGATTAGCCTTTCTGTGTGGGAGCCATCTGCTGTCTGTCAGGCGCCTTGTCTCACCAGCATGTTGATTTCAATAAAATATTATGGCAGTTGGAGTCTGCAAGGGAGTTTGATGCTGTGAATCTCACATATCTCACAAATCAGATCTGGATTGAAAGCCACTTTATTCTATTCCCTTACTGCGTTGGTCAACAGCAACTAAAGTAAGCCATCATTTTTAGCTGCCCAGTATATTCTGCACCATCTCCTTTCTTCTAGCCACAGGATAGAATATTTAATCCTGGCCTGACCACCATAACACCCCCTTTCCCTAGGCACAAGGATTTCTCTTGATAAGTTTGGACAGGCCTATGAATGAGAAAGTTGTCTTCTACTGCAAAGACTAGAGATGAGTATTTGGAGTTGTTGGTGGTCAATTTTACTTTTTAGAGCTAGAATCATGGAAAGGAGCTCAGTCCTTAATATCATTGTTAAGCCATAGAGTTAGCTGACCCTGGTGTAGACTTACCTTTGAACTTTGTGCTTTAATGAGACAATAAATTTATCTTAATTGTCTAAATTAAGAAGTTGGTCTTCTTGTACTTTGTCTTATTTTCTGGTATTTATCTTAGCACATACCCGGGCTGGGCATAATGAGTGCTCAATAAGTGAAGGACAGATGGACAGACACATGAATTTTGGATATGCAATACCCACCACTAATAGGTTCACAAAATCATCAGGCAAATATAATTACAGAAGTCAAAAATAATTTCACACTGCATGATGTAGGGATTTCCTAACAGTTAAACATACATATGAACACAACTTTTGGTGTTATGTGATATTATATTAAGCAAAACAAAATAAAATGTTGAAAATCTAACTTTGTGGACTATGAGGAAAGAGCATGTCTCGGTATTGTCAGTAATGCTGCAAGTTGATTTGATCCCCCTGTCTAAATTAGAGCAATAGGACAATATGTATCAAAAGCTAAAAGCTGTATGTTTTGACACAAAAATTCCATTTTAAGGATTATACGCTGAGAAAATATCTGTAACCCCTTTCCCTTCCCTGCGGTGGAGAAACAATGTAAATGGAAACATTTACAGCAGTAGTACTTAGAACAGAGAAAAACCAGAAACCATCTAAGCTCCAGTGGAACAATAAAGCTAAGCAGATTATAGCATTTTAGATAAGAGTGAAAATTCACAATGTCCACACATAAAGGCATATATAAAATCATGATAAGTGGAATATAGTAGCAGCAGACTGATTTAAAATACAAAATTTTATTTAGGAAGCTATGCCTATAAATTGACATAGATGTATTGCTGTGTAAATACTAAATGTCTATATTTATGGGAAATTCAACCCCCAACCTCCAGCATTAATGTCTTACCTAAGTGTCTATAGTATTAATATTTTCTACTCTTCCAGTCTTGTCAGCATGGTGTTGTCAACATGCTGAATAAGTTTGATTTCTAATAGAATAAAGAGATACTTAAATTTCTGCATGACTAAATTATGACACAGAGAAGAATAGATAGAGCAATAAAGTACACTGCAAACCTCACCAGGTATATACAAGCTGTATTTTTTTTAAAGCAAGCACTAAACATAGATAGCTTCAGAGTGCGTGCAACTATTGCTGTTTGCTTCAGTAAGGTGGCTATATCTGGAATAGTTGCAATAGAAGAATGCTTTATCACAATTGTAATGCTCCATTGTCACACTCTAAGATATCTCCACTGTCAGCAATGGACAATTAATGTATTTAGATGATACTGGGAACAGAATCTCCACACCATGCCTTTCAAGTCTTTGATGGCTTTTATGGTTTCCTTCATGAATGGGGTACTGCTTTGAGTTTACTGCTTTAAGTATTTTACTTGACACTTTCTGACATAGGAAACCAATATAGTAATTCTTTTTACTAAACTTATATTTTCAATTCTATTGTCAGGAACTGGGAAAAATAACTTGGAACTGACTTGGGGCCCACTAAGGCAACTTGGATGTCAAAATTTATTATCTTGCCTCCATAAGACTCCTTGACCAGTGGATCATACTGAGATACTGGATCCCCAAGAATCAGCTCAAAATCATCAACAACAACAACAAAAGAAATCTAAAAGATATAAAGAATTCTCCTTTCCCTCCAAGCAATTCTTATCTCAGGAAGGACCAATCAAGATCCCTTTGAAGACAGCCTGGATTAGGATTTGTGATAAATACATGAAATATAGCTTTAGGGTCCTTCCTCAAAGGTACCTAGACCTTTCACTGGGCTCTGAATTTATGGTTCAAGTTTGGGAATTGGATGGAGTGATATTCTCTAGATTTGGTAACTCAAAGAGTTTGCTAGATCTAATGTCGGGTTTTTGTGCTTGTTTTTATTATATAAACCAAGAAGTTTCTTAGAAAGCCATCCATTTACTTTCAGGCAAAAGAGCTTAAAAAAAATTAACCTTCCTTAAGATCATTGTGGATCCAAACCATTCTGATTAGAATAGTCGTCTGCTATTCATTATGAGACCATGCAGGATTAGACACGAGTGGAGGCTTATAAATAGCCATTCTCCACTTTCCTTCCTGACCAAAACAATTTGTGATAGTGCAGCAAGGTGCCTAGCTAACTGTCCTCACAGTCCCAGATTCCCATGCAGTTAGTTTGCAAGTATGTGACTAACAGGCTGACAATACAGAAAGATTGTATAAAAACTGAGCTCAAAATTGAGAAAAATGAATAGATGGCTGTCTTAATTACTTTTTCATTGGTGGAACAGAATCCCCAACACCTACAACTTAAGGAAAGAAAGATTTGTCTTAGCTCACAGTTTCAGAAGGTCCCAGTTCATTCACAGGTGCCTGGCAATGATGGAAGTGCATGGCAGAAATCTAGCCAGAGGAAAGCTGTTCACAGTGTTGTAAAAGCAAGAAGAAAAAAGGTAAGGAAAGGCAGAATGAACACATATCCTTCTAAGTCATGCAAGCTGTATTTTTTAAAAGCAAGCACTAAACATAGATAGCTTCAGAGTAAGTGTCAAATATTGTTGTTTGCTTCAGTAAGGTGGCTACTTCATTTCTGTGCAGCCCAGTGATATGCCCCTTTCAACCAGGTTCTAACAGTACGTGGAATCCACAGAGATTCTATAACATCCAAATAAATACATGAGGCTTTTGGGGGACATTGCAGATCCAAACCACAACATTCCACTCAACCTCCAGAAGACTATGTCCATCTCCTTACGCAAAATGCATCTCGAAGAGTTGCCATACTCTTAACAGTTCCAGCACTGCTAAAAAGCTCAAGTCCAAAGTCTCCTCTGAGACTAAAAGCAAACTTCCCTGTGAGCCCCTGTGCAAATCAAAGAAAAGTTAAACATTTTCAATGTAAAATGGTACCTAGTAAACATTCCCATTCCAAAAGGCATGAACAGGAGAACAGAAAGCGTTTGGACTAAAGCATGAATGGAAACCAGCATGACTATTAAATTTTGCAGTTTTATTAAACCCTGTATTTTCCTTATCAGCAACTGGGCCACACTGTGGTAAGATGTGTGCTCCAGAGGCTTTAGGTGGCCCCACTCCTATGGCACAGCCTGTGGTTGCGACCTCCACAGCTTCTCTTTTGAGCTGGCTCCACTCACATCCTATGGCTTTCTCTGCAGGTTATCCATGTTCCTGGCATCTCCAAACTTCAGAGTCTCCACTGTACCTCTGGCTTTACCTTTATAATTTTAGGCACTTTTTTCCCAAGGGTGCATGGCCTGATCTCAAAGGCCTTCTTCTGAAATCTATGTGGAAGCCTTCGTGACCTCACGACTGTTGCACTCTGCATTTGTGTGTGACATCAGAAGTGCATGCATGACGTCAAGGTGTGTCACTAGCTCAAGCAGCAGTGTGGTCCCCTTGGACCATGGCTGCAGCAGCGTGCAAACTCCTGGATGGCTGAACTCTAGCAAACTGTCCCCTCTTTGGACCAGGATGCTCTGGTGGAGTACTATTCTCAAAGCAAAGTCTTTTGACTTTTCACTTTTGTGTCTGCAATGGGTGTGGTCTGGTTAATTTCTCAGATGCCCTCAAGGCATCTTTCCTATAGTCCTGAAGTAGAGCACTTATTTTATTTTTAATGTTAATCATTTTGGCAATTTTGCATTCTTTTGCCCCAACTTTGTAGTCACTTTCTTTTTGGCAAAACTGCAAACTTTTAAAATCTTTTCCCTCTGCTGCTCTTTCCCTGCTTTGCATGTAGTGCTCGCTCAAATCAGCAAATAGAACTCAGGCAAAAGCTTGAACAAAGAACTCTCAAAAAGCTGCAGAAAGTTCTCAGAGCCTTCCTAGGAGCCATGAGCACCAGGCACTAAGCACCATACTCTGCTTCACTCGGAGAAACTCCAAGAAGTGTGGTGCACGAGCTGCCACTTAGAGATAAGGTCCAAATTCTAAAGGAAATACATAGAAGTTAGACAACTAGCACAGGTCATCTTTGAAGTCCACCTGTGGACTCCTTGGTTTTCTAATTGCCATATGGGCTTGATTGATACTACTTAGTGAAATCCTAGGAGAACTCCCAGAAATTATTCTATTTCTGTTTCAATGGCTGTTTTTCCCCAAATATGCTAGGCTTGGTAGGAAGCCACATCTTTGTCTTTCAAGAGTAAAGTATGACATCTATTTCTCTAGGTGAGAGGAGCAGGTGGTTAATCCCAACAGTGGGTAAATGATAGAATGGCTTTTCAGCCACACCAGAACTTACATGGACCTTGCAGTACCCTCCATGTTCTTGGGTACTTGAGGATGAGATTAATTTAAAAAGAAGTTGAAACAGGTAAGTAGTGCTAACAAAAATCCATCATACGTCTACCATGTATGTGGCTGTGCTAGTCTCAATGGGGAATTCATGAGTCTTAGTCCACATATTCATTCCTTTAACCAACTATTGTATTCCAGGCATTATGCTTGTGAATATTCCTCATCTCTCAAATCACACACTATCATAGAGACCAAAGTCTAATAGTTTCATATAAAACCATTAAAGAACACCCAAACAGTGCTACAATGTGGTATTTCACTGATTAGAATGCTTCTCTCATTCAAAGGAAAGTGAGACACGTGAGGAGTGAAATAGATAAGAGATTTAATTTTAAAATAATGCAATTTAGAAAGGAAAGGGAGAAGGAAGACCTCCCAACCAAGAGTTAAGGAAAGGAGCTTGCATGGAAGTCCTTCTTTGGCATCTTTTTGTATTCTTTCCTCATCAGCATAGTGCCAGTTACTTAAAATGCTTATGAGATGACAGACTTACAGTTCCACAATCCTGTGATCTTATCATCTTGAGAGAAACATCATTGCACCCAGAAGCCAGTTAGTTTCACATAAAAAAGTAAATCTACTGGTCCAAGGCTCCGAGGTGAGGTCTCCAGTCCTGAACAGCCATTCTGTAAATTACAAACCCCAGACAAGGAAGAACTGAGAGAGTGTAGAGGCCCTAACACCAACTCCAACCCAATCCTTTGGTCCTACTAATGATGGGCAAAGAGTATCCTTCTCAACAACAGACTTAATCGGCACTCATAGCTAGGTACTGAATGCTTTTCAGTAAGCGTTGAACAGCGTTTACATGAATTCTACAGCTACAAAGTGAGTTTGGGGCAAGGGCCAGGCTGAAAGCATCACAATCTCAATAACTGTAGTGAAGAATGTAGGATCTAGGAACAGCTCTGGATTCAGACTGTCCAGATTCAGACTCAGTATCCCTACTTTCCAACTGTGTTGTTTTGAGACTTGGTTTCTCCAATTGGAAAATAACAATAGTTACTGTGAGTGAATGTTGAATGACAAACTTGAAGACTCATACCTGAAAAATGTTAATGATAATATTGACAAGTTGATGGGTACATTTGCAAATCACAATGCCCAAGGGAAAATCTACTTTGCAAAGAATCATACAGACCCAGAAACATAGGGGGACTATCCCCCTAAAGATTATTCTGTCCTTGCAACTATCTCTCTTTCACCTCTTGACATCTCCTTTCTATACCTCAGTGCCTTTTCTGTTTGTTTGGTTTTTTTCCTGAAAAGTCACTACCATCCTAAGAATTTCAGAGTAAGAAAATCTCAGCATTGACCGTGATTCTGGAGGGTTCTGGCCCAGACACTTCACAAGCCATCTCTCTTGAATCCTCGCTCTTACACAGCTTGGTACCATAATAAAACACCTGAGGCAGTACATGCATAAAGAACAAAGGCTTATTTTAGTTTGTAGTTTCGAATGTTCCAGTTTGTGGTCCCTTGGTCCCATCACTTTTGGGCTTGTAGAGACACAACACATCATGGTGGGCATCACTTCATGGCTGCTAGGAAGCAAAGACAGAGGAAGAAGGGTGCCTGGGATGTCAATATCCCCTTGAGGGCATGCCCACTTCCACGATCTAACTTTCTTCTGCTACATCTTACTACTTAAAAGTTCTGCCACCTTCCTGTAGCACTTCAGGAAGTAGATAAAGTCTTTAGCAGAGAGGCTCATGGAAGACATTTACAGTCCTAGACTATAGCACTTACATTAACTCGAAGAGGTAGATAGTCTCTCTCCCTAGTTTTCCATAAGGAAAATGAAGTTCAGATAGAATAAATAAGTTTGTGCAAGGTCCTAGAGCTATTAATAAAGGACCTAAGATTTGAATCCAGGTCTGCTCACTGAGCACTTTTAGAGATTTATTCATTTAAATTTAATAAAGCTGAAGTTATAAATGTCTCATAAGTTCTTGTGTGGTTAAATCAGGTCGGAAGTGTCTGTCAGGGCTGGCAGTGGTGTCAAAAGGTCAGGGTAAGACAGAAAGCTCTTCATAAGAAAATGAGACTTTTGTGCATATATCTAAGACAGAGACAGAGAGAGAATGAGAGACAGAAAAAGGAAGACAAAGAGCAAGAGAGAACTGGTAGCAAAAGCCTAGGATTCCCTGAGCTCCATTTGCCAACTGGAGGGAACAGAAAGCAATACCTAATTCTCAGTGGGATTATGTGGTTCCTCTATAAATAGCACTTATTATTATCAAACTTTGAAAAACAATGAGATCAAGGAAGTTCTCTCTGTGAGCTTCTGAAGAATGAATACACTAACGTGCTGCTGATAGCATTTGGATGTGAAGAAGAGAGGCCCACCTGGGTTTAAGGGAGGACTTCAAAGCACAGAATATTCTGCGGCCAAGCTAAGCGGCCCGGAATGCTTGCAGACTGGTTGGCAGCCTGCCTTTCACCCTGAGGTCCGCCACTCCACCCGGGACCTGAAGCTCTAGTAGGTGCCCGGTCTCTTTCCTCTGCTACCTCATTTCTGCGCACGAAGGAGACTCTTAGGCATCCTCAGCTCTTTGTGGCAGGCCCGCCTATCCTGCTCTCTCACTGGCCATCCTACGTAGGAGTTTCTGCAGAAGCTACAGGGCCTGGTGCCCTCAGGGTTTTCTTGATCCTCAGAGGAGGCAACCAGGAATCTGAAAGGAGCAGGGTAGGGGTCACCGAACAGGGATAAGATTCTTTCCTTCTTTCATTTTACCTCGTGGAAGAAAGAAGTCAGAAACAGCTCTCAGGGCTGGGGAGCAAAATTACTGGCAAGTAGAAGGAAGATTAGATGAATAATACTAACAAATACCGCGTATTCTGTACTTCTCTTCTTCCTAAGTGGGCCACACCTATCTCCATTTAGGGACAGGCTGGCCAAGGGTATTAATCCCATTTGACAGACACTGGGAGACAGACAGAAAGCAAGGCCTGGGTCGGAGCTGAGTCAGAGCTCGTTGCCTCTGAGTCCTTGCCCAACACTCTCCCCCATGCCCTCTAGATCCTGCTGCAGCCACCTCACAGATCACTCTCGTTCCCAACAAACAGGCACATCAGAACTAATGGAAAGACACTATGGGACTTGATTCCTGGGTATAGCATATCTTGCAGCAGAAGTCCCCTTTCCCTTATCTAGGGGACGTCATTCACTCTCGATAAGAACTTGAATCTAATTATCCCCCATGAGGAATCAGCCTAAAAGGCCCACAAACGCAGCTCATTTGCTTGGCAAGCCAAGAGGTCTCGTGTCTCCCATTCTGAGGAGGATATGTACCCTGGACTTGAACAGAATGGGTAAATAAAGACTGTTCTGTGTTAACATCCAGGCAAGGAGAACGTCTATCTTCTGAAGTCACTGGGGAGTAGACTTAATCACTGCTGCAGAGTCCCACCCATCAGACTTACTTGAGTCTTTAACTAAATCCCTCTTCCGGGAGGATATAACACATCATTCGACTGGTCTGGGATGAGCGACACCACTGCAAGCATGCCGGCCCCAGTTGATCTGGTTTCAATCTGCCTCGGACACAGCTCTGCCTTTTTAAGTGGACGCAACTGTATTACAGGCTTCTGTGGTGATGTGGGACTGCAGTGAAGCTCCATTTTACGTTCTTAAATATTCATAAGGAGCTTTGCAACATTAATATCTTAGATGGCTTACAAGAACACTTAAATACCGGGTCTTCACTCCCCTCCCCTCTCCCCAAAAGTCCCAGCCTATTCTAATTTGTGTAATGCATTGGGTCATTTTAATAATTGTCCAGGGATTTATTTGGTGGTTCTGCTGCTCTGCCTCACAGGGTGTAATTATGACCCCAGCTCTTCTTACCGTGTGCTAATCCTGCTTGTTTCACTAGCAGAGAAGCCAAGATTGGAAAGGCCAAGTGCAGGACAGGGCTAACGCACAGGAAATAAGTTATGGGTCCCAGCCTTCTCCCCGGCCCTTCCCTCTCGTCCACCAGCTTTGCCACTGCAAAACAGGGAATGAGCAGTCGCCTCAGCGTCTGGAGGATGTTTTTAATTAAAGAATGTGTTTTATCAAGAGGAGCAGATTCAAGAATGAGAAACCAAAGCGGTCAATGAGTAAAAACAATAAAGTTTTGGCACACACTGCTTGGAAATCTGCAGTTTGGAGACAAGTCTTCTCCTAAGGAGGTCTAAAACTCTATTGGTATGGTTTTGCATAACGCTAAACAGAATAGAAGCTTCCAGTTATAACTGAGAAGTGCAGAGGACTCTGGGTGTTTTAGAACTCACAAAAATTTTCCGGTATGGTTCATACACCAGGAGTTTGAGAAATGATGAAATTAAACTGCTCTAAAATTAGATACTTCCAACGAGACACAAATACAGTGAGTCGCATGGTATGTGCATGGAATTATCTTGTAAGGTAATTTCACATCACTGATGTTATCTGGTCACCTTTTGCCTCAAGCTCCAAGCTCAGAAGCCCTAAGCTCCAGACAAATAAGAAAGAGAGAAAGCTATATTAGAATAGCATGATATGCCGAATCTGTATCAATGCTCAGAAAATTCCTAACACCAGCATAATGGGCAGACCTCATGCTTATAGAACACTGCCCCTGAACCATTTCAGTAAAGAGGTAAGCCAAACACACACAAAGGAGTATGAGACCCCTAGAGGTTGTCTTAGATACTTTTTCACTGCTAGGACAGAATATCCAACATCCACAGTTCAAGGGAAGTAAGATTTATTCTAGTGCACACTTTCAGAAGGTCTCAGTACATTCATGGGCAGTCAGCAATGGTGGAAGCACATGGTAGGAGAAAGAACAGGAGACAGGCTCTTGATGGCATTTTGAACACAAAGCCAAGTCCAGGAGGAAGGGCAGAGCTAGCATAGCGTATACCCTTCCAGGTCATGACCTGGTGATATGCCCATTCTGGATCAAGCCTCAGTGTCCCATTCCTTCTGGGTTGAGTAAGCCTCAGTGATCTAGCCCTTCCAGGTTACACACCCAGTAATCCACCACACACCTAGACCCACCACATACTCAGTAATCCACCAGACACCCATAATTTTTCACATACTCTTAATCCACAACATCCAAAGACATGAGACCTTTGGGGAACATTCCAGATTCAAACCATAATTGAAGTAAACATGCAAATAAGCACAAAGCTGATTAAGAGCATCTATGCTCCAGGAATAAGCTCATTGTCACCAACTGTCACCCAAGGCAACACTCCTATAGTTCTAATTCAAGTTTGTTTCTGAAGATGGCAAGGTTGTAAGCTGGCCTGCAGCCCTGGTGCAACCCAAGCTCCACATTCTCCATCCCTCTCTGCTCCTGCTTTTCTTCATACATGTCCCCCCATGTGGCTTCTCTGTGACCGATTTACAGTAGAACTGACTTTGCAGGAGAGGCAATAAAATCAATTCTATTCCACCCTGAGAAGACGAACCTTATCTCCCAGGATCTAGGAGTCCTTTCCCCAAAAGTACAGGTCAGAGGAGGCTTTGAGGTAGTGGTAAGATTGAACTGACTTAGGCTAGGCTAGTGAGAGGGATAGTTCAAGACAGAATCAGGATACAAGTAGGAAGGAAAAAAAAGGCTTACTATGTGCTTTGAGATGACTCACTGGCTAGCCTACTGGGAACAAATTTTATCTAGGCTTTAGGAATTGAACCTGAAGAGAAAGACAGATACCAGATTGCAATTTTAATTCTCCAATCTAAGGCCTCATGTATTTCTTATTGCAATTGTGACCGCTGTGGCCTCACCTTGTAGGCAGTGTTTCACATGAACTTCGAAGCTGGCTTTATCAGCAAGCCCTACTTATTAACACTTAATTAATAACAGCTTCTATCTCTATCTAGTTCCTGGAGGGTTTTGGGCCAGTGCAGCAGCCAACGGTTTCTTTTACTAACTCCAGCAGACTCCTTGATATCACCATCTTTCCTTGTCGGGACATGATTTATAACACCTGAGATACTTATATAAATTTCCATTAATATCCGCAGATGTCCTAAACATCACATGCCACAGATAGAAGGCACGCAGAGAAAGGGTGCCACCGAGGGGGGTGGGGCCAGGGGGAAAGGAGGCAGCTCGTGCTTCTTGCATCATCCTGCAGCCTTCTCAACTTTAGGACATGAAAGCTAAATTTGACTAATCGTGAGCCGCTCTTCTGCTGAGCACCTGAGCACTAATTACATGCCTGGTTAATTCGGTAATGTACACGCATTGCAGAGCTACACCCGACTCCTCTCTTCCTCCACTTCATGAGATTAATGAGGGAAGGAGGAAGAGGTTGTTACAATCCTGGTTGCAGGGCTGTTCTTCACACATGCTGTGACAACAACCAAAAGCAACCTGAGTTGCTTGACATCTGACTTTCCTACCACTGAGTTGGCGTAAAATTATCATTTTACACTAAGCACTGATGCCCGGCCAGGCTGGAAAGTGGAGTGTGTTCAAGAGCCTTCAAAGTCACTGAACTTGGAGGAGCAGCCGGAGCAGGAGGAAGATGGGGCAAAGGTGCCATCCACGCCCTGTGAAACTTTCACAGTGGAATCTTTCACCATGTCCTGAAACCATATTGTCAGTAGCAACTGTTTCCAAATAGCCATCCTAAGGCCATTGATTTCCAGCATTTTCAATATCATTGGAAGCTTTCTTGTCTTCCCACATAGCACCCCCATGGACTGCTTGTGTCTGATGTGCAGGGATTAACCTGGACTTGCACTCCAAGTCAGAGTCACTATTACCATCCTCACAGTAAGAACCTAAAATTCTGAGGCCTCCTGGGCCTAAAGACAGAGTAGCAACTCAAGAAGATAGAAAGATAGAGGGCACAGAGAGGAGCCCTCACCAAATGGGCCAGAGGGGATCCTTTAGACATCTGCATATCTGGTAAGCCTGCCACCCTATTGACATCACTGGGATAGAGCAGAGAGTTGACCCTGCATGCCAAGGGCTGTTGTGTTGAGTTCTCCTCCGTGTCCTCCACAAAACGTGCCCAAGTGCTTATTGTCTCCTTTCCTTCCCTGTGGTAGCAAGAAGGTGGGAGGCTGGACAGGACCACCCTTAGCTCCTCATTACACCTTGACTTCACACCACCCCTTCCCCTTTATCCCTCCCAATTTTACAAAGGAACATTAGTGATACCTTCTATTTCTAGCTATGGAAGCACCCAGTGATTTAGGAGGTCCTTGTTTGTTGGAAGGCAGTGACCAACTCCCAAAACAGCCCTGCAGTGAGGTCACATCTATATATCTCCTCCCTCCCCCCAGCCTCCCAGGCCCTGTCAGGCCAGGTGATTCACAAGGCTGGCTGGGCCAATTTCCACTTCCCAGAAAAAGGGAAGCTCTCTACCCAAACCACATTAATGGGGTTCCACCACAGCTGCCCATTGACAACCCAGAGCTGCTGCAATCATTTGGTCTTTTACAATGGGGCCAGTCATCCCAGAGGCTGCCTTGATTACATCATGGGTTGTTACCAGGCCAGGCTTTTACACAGGCCCACAGGAGAACCCCATCTGCACTCCACTCTGGCTGTCACTGGGCGACCACCCAGCCATAGACTGTGTCTGTAAGCTGTGGAGTTCATTATCCCTCTAATGATGCCTTCTTTCTTAGATCATTAGAAAGAAACTTGACCTGACCTGTGAACTCTGAAATTGATTGTTGCCTTGAAATGGTCAACAGCCCATTTTCTAATCGATACATAGTATAATTTTATACATATTTAAATTATATATTAACTTTAATGCTTGTTAAATTTATCTACCACTTTCCTCTTGTGCTTCTTTTACATTCGCTCGAACTCAGGCGGGTTTATTTACCATCGGGTGGGAGGAAAAGGTGCAGAGGAGGGAGTTTAGTCCAAGGCCAAGTCAAGAAGGAAACAGACGTCCCCAGGCTGAGCCTGAGTGAGTGGAGGACTAGGTCTTACAGCTGTATGTGTATGCATGTATATAAGATAGAGAGCATATGTGTGTGTCCATGTGTGAAAGCCTGTGTATCTACTATGTATGTGAGGGCATATGGATAGACAGCTAAGAGATGATGGTGTGTGTTTGTGTGTGTTGTGTGTGTTTTCCCTCCCAGTAGTTCTCTGTCAACTTGTCAGGCTATCAGACACCTTGCCTAACTCCCAGTATTGAGAATTAAATTTCCTCCCCCTGAGGCACATTAACAAGTTATCAATGCTGGAGTTTTGCCTAAAAAAGCCAGATTCAGACCATTCTGAATATTCTACTTGTGACTTGAAATTTCTAGTACAGAAATGGTCCCCAAGGTACTAACTATCTGGAAAGAAGGTCAGAACAGCCAAAGGGTTCTAAAGCAGAGGTTCTCTCTAGTGTTCATAAGCTCAGAGACCTCTGTGGATAAACGAACCCCTTGAAATTGAAGTGTACGTGCGTGCGTGCGTGCGTGCGTGTGTGTGTGCGTGTGTGTGTGTGTGTGTGTGTGTGTGTGTGTGTGTCTAGGAAAGAAACTTCCTTGAATATATTAGACTTCCAAAAGTCATATGACAGGGGGGAAAATGACCATGTCAGAGTAGACAATAGGTTTGTGAGGGCAAGGATAGCTTTCTCATTCCTCCCAGCACTTTCAGGCACAGCCAGCCTTAGCTCCCTAGCTCCCTGTCTTTGCTTCCACCTGGGGCAAAGTCTCTAAGTTTACGCCAGGAGCAAGCCCTTGACAGAGAGCCACCCAGACTGGCAGTGAGCTGCCTCTCCTCAGGCTCCAAATTCAGGGCCACTGTGCCAGTGCTACATGCCTGACTCCAATCTCGCAGAGCTAGAGTTAAAAAGGCTCTGCCAAGTGCACGTTCTCTGCAGGCCCCAGGGTGGGATGTGAGTGACTGAGAGCAAACCTTCAAGGAAGGAGCTATTAAAATATTCACAGCTTTCATCTCAATTACTTCACTTCTAAGAAACTATCCTTAGGAAGCAACCAAGATGCACACCACGGTGTGCACAGAGATGCTCCTCAGAGCACTGACCCCGAAGCAGATGACTGGAAACCACCCACCGCCTAGTGTTCAGGGAAGAGCGGCAGAAACGCTGTGAATCCGTGTGAAGACTCGTCCACTAGCAATGAAACCACATGTTTATATTTATAAACAATGGAACTTAATGAACTATCAGTAATCTTAACTGTCCATCCCCTACTTACAAAATGTATTTAACTGAAGCTTCTAGTAATGTGGGAAAATACTTATACTAATTACCCAGTAAAAAACACGATATATTGAGATTTTAAGATTTTTTGATGCATAAAAAACACTGAAGAAAACAACACAAATTAGAAAAATGATATTCTGAGGTGGACTAATATTTCTAGCATATATATATATATCTTTACTTCTTAAATTTCTGTTATCTGCACATATTAAAATAATTTTTTAAAAAGCTAACTTTAAAAATCTTTGCTCTCCAATCCATTCATAAAAGTCATCCCTAGCTCCATTCTCATGGACTTCACATTTATGTTTCCCTCCTTCTTGGGAGCAGTAGATAAATAAATAATACATAAATAAAAGCAAACCGTCTAATTTTCACCAAGACTTGCATGTTCCCTTTGTAATTCTGGGGGGCAGGGTGGAGGAGGAGTGAGGGTAGGGTAGGGGGAGGGACAAAAAGAGAGTGGGAAAGTCCTTGTCACCTTGACAAGATATGTATGTGCACAAAATCCTCAACTTCATTCTAAACCTTAAATCTTGCACTAATATATATCAATAAAATGGGGGAAGAAAAGTGAAACAGTACTCACCTCTCCTATTCCTTCTCATGCATCGTTGGATCCCAGAATCCTCCAGCAGGCAATTTACTTTAACTTATTCCCCTTTCCTCTGTTTATTCAAAAACAGCTCAACCCTCATCTACAAAGAAACGTTCAACCTGGGACATTTCTTCAAGAAGAAAGCAATAGTAGGGGGTTGGGCAGGAAAGAAAAAAAGAGAAAGTGAGTGATAAAGAGGACGAGCTTTACTTACGCAGTCTGCTACCTACTTTCCTGGGGAGACCAAGGTCATCTAACATGTTCTGCCTTGACTTTCTTTCCTGCGCCTCAGAGACTCTTGCATCATTACCATCCATCCTCTCATCCTCCCTCCTGTCTGCAGGAAGATATATTCTTTGCCTTTGCCAACATACACCTCTCCACCTGGACTATTGATCCTATCTCTTCCCATCTCTTCCAGACCTTTGCTAGATCAATCATCTCCAAGCTCTCTGGTATCTGCCATCTCCCCCGCCCTAGTAGCTTTTTCCTCTTCTGTAGAATTCAACTGCCAACATTTCAGTCCTTGCCTTGCTCCTTAGGAACTGGGCAGGCTGCCCAAACTCCCCCTGCCTCAATCTCCACGTCTGAAAACTGGAATAGTAATAGCACCTACCAGTTGTTAGGACAAAATGAGATTCTCTCTATAATCGCTTAGAGCAGAGATGTCACATAGCAATGTTAGCTACTTTCATTATTTTTATTGTCCTAAGGCATGCTCAACTGGTTTCCGTCTTAAAAAATGCCTTTTACAGCACACTTTCCCACTCTTCTAACACCCCAAATCACTCCTTCCTGGCGGGGAAGATTTTTTTCAGTTTGGAAGGTTCCAGGTTCTTTCTTGTCATCTGGGTGCCACTTGTCCCAAACTTTGGCCTCTTTGGCTTCCTGATACGGTGCATTCTTTTCCCTGAGCAATACTGTCCAGGCCCCAGTCTCAGCCACCATTCACACAATGAATACTCCCCACGTTAGAGGGGATTCTTTGGCACAGAAGAAGAGAGGGGAGATAAATAGCTCTGAAAAGGGCATAATGTCTGCCCGACGACTAGAAGGAGAAGAGAGAGGAAAGGGAAGAGAGAACTCGGGGCCAGCCTCCCTCACAGGCTGACACACACTGTGCGGGGCTCCTGCTCCATCACAGTAGTCGTGGGAGACTCTGCCCTTGAGCTTGGAGCCTTCATGCCTGTTTTGTTTTACTCTGCTTTCCTTCTTCCTCTTTGTAACACATTTGACATGTGTGGCTTCCAAGGGGCAGTGGCGAGAGGGGAGAGCAGGCAAGGAATTCCAGGACCCGCTGGAGTGGTAACTCTGCCAGCAGCTTCAGAGTATGCTTCCTTTCCTGATCTGCTCTGGTGAAGTCAGACCCTAATGCCGGTCATGGAGAGCTCTGAGAAGGACTGCGTCCAACGACTGGTTTTCTCCATCTTGGTCTCAATTTCTTCATCTGTAAAGTGGAGACGACAACACGAATGAACTGTAAAATTTCCTTCAAGCTACTCTGGTTGGCCATTGTCTTCTTATTTACTTAGAATTGACTCCTAATGAGACTTTAGAGGTCAATAGATAATTCTCTTCCCCCCAAAAATGACTCAGAAGGCTTAGCCCAACACAGGAAGAACCAGCTTCATTACTGTCTACTGTCGGATGGAAGATGCAGCCTCAGATGTAGCAACAGTGAACTGGTTAACATTTCATTCCAGAAAATGCATATTTCTCTCTTGAGAGGCTTCTCAGGGAGCCTGCCTCCTCTCAGTGACTTGTGGGAAGCTTTGTTCCCCGCTTCTCTCCTCAAAAAGAAAAGTTTTAGCAGTCTGTGGGGCAGTCTTCAAGTTTTCCAAATGGGAAGTCACATGTCAGAGCCAACAATCAAATGGGCCTCTTAAATCTCCTGCCTGCTTCTTACCACGACATCCAGAGAGTCTCACACATAACAGTGAGCAAATGCCTATGGCTCAGGCAACATCAAAAGGGCAGAGCATCCAGGGACTGTTTCTGCATGAGATTAACAATGAAACTTGTGAGCTTTGGGGAAATTTGAGAACTGCAGATCTGACAGAACAAAAAGGCTAAGAGGGAACTCCTGCTGGCTGCTGAGCCAGGACCTTTCCCAACTTTCAGACCTGGACAGAAACGTTGGTTTTTCATGGGTTTCTAACGCTACAATTTCAGAACTTGGGACTTCTTGGCCTTTACAATTACACGCATTTAAACACGTACACACACAGACTCTATTAGTTCTGCTTTTCTGGAGAATCCTAATACAGCCACTTCAGCTGAAGTTTCCCGATTTGCAGCTTTCTAGACAACGACAATGAGCTGCCCTGGTAGTGAGAATCCCGGTATCAGGACAGAAAGGCTCTGAACCACTGGCTACAGAGGGATGAGAGAAATAGAAATGGCCACAGAAGGCGAGGTCAGTGTGAAAGAGGGTTGACAGTGGGGAACACAGAGAAGGTGCACTCAGCCCCAAGAACACGAGAAAGCAGAAACTAGTGGCCAGAAGAGCAGAGTGGATAGAGACCCCGTCTTGCGTTGTCTACTGCAAAAGGCGTCGCTCCCTCCCCGGGGCCTGGGCCCCCCCAGCACACCGCCACTGGTTTCTTCACTCTTTCGCTGGTTCGTGGAATCCCGAGAGAAGAAGCCAGTCTTGTCTTCGTCTTGGTGTGCCTGGACTCTGGAGAAAGTATGGGCACAATAATGGCAGAGCTGAGCATCACTTGGCCAGATGTCCAACCAGCAAACCATCCAGCTGCCTGCTTAGCCCACGGATGATGAGTAAGACTGGTAGTAGAGTAAGAGGGGGAAATGGTTCCTAAGAAAAGAAATCACAATCCCCGTCAGGCAGGAAATCCTCCTGGGAGATCAGCACGACAGAGAGCACTGTCAGGTTCAGACCCAATTGTTTTGCTGACTTGCTGTGTGGCCTTGAGCAAGTTTCTTATTTTCTTGGTTCTCGGTTTTCTCCTCTGCAAAATGAGGGTGACAGTGACACTCAATTCTGAAGACCGTTGATAGGAGTGAATTTATATATGCAGAGTGCTCAGGATTATCCCTGGCATAGAGTAAACACTAAACGGTGATTATCACTACGGTCATCTTACTTTGCCCCAGTCTATCAGGTACCACGGATTAGCGGTTTAGTTCACCTGAGTTTGTGAGGTCTTTTGTAATAAGTGGAACCTCCTAGAGGTCTACAAAGGCTATGAATCTGTTACCTGATTTGCACCCAAGAGCTCCACTCAAAGGAGAGACTAGACCCAAATGGAGATTGTAACTACAGCATGTGTCCAGAGATCTCAGCTGTCCTGAAATACAGCTCCATGTGTCAAGAAAGAAGAAAAAGAAATAATAAGTCAACAAAAATTCTCAACCTCATTTAAGGGGGAGGGGATGATTGTTTGTTTTGGCAAATATTAAACTTTCCAATTTTCTTATAACAGTGGTAGCTTCATCAGAAAACTGGAATTGGATGCCCAGATTATTATGAGACAGGCTGAGGCTTAATCTTCTCAATGTTTTTATATTTGAGAATAAAGAGGCATTTGGCACTTATCTAAAATTACAACGGCAGAGAGGAAAACAGCCCTTGCAGGTACACAGCTGTGATCTGCATATGCACACACTTTGAGTTTTTGATGGAATCACAAAATCGAGACACATCAGAATCAGAAGCAGCCCCAGCATAGCCTTTTCCCAACAGTTTCCTTTTACAGAGGAGAAACTGAGGCCCCAAAAAGGACACTAACTACCCAAGATCACCCAGTTACCTAGTGGAGGCAAGTTAGGTTCTCTGTTTTATGTTATGACATAAAAGTAAAATGATAAAAGTAGGGAAAGGGCTCACTGCTTATTCTAACAATAGATGACCTCAACCTTTCTTTCTAAACAGGACTCCTCAGACGTAGTTATGAGCCCTGCCATGACCTGGCCTCGTCCGAGCTCACTCTTTCACTTTGGTTCTTTCCAGCCAGGCTCACCTTTCCCTGCTGCCTGTGTGGCTCAGGCTCTTCCTTCTCCGTTGCTCTCACTATTTCCCTTCTCTGTGCTGAGACAAACTCCTTGGAAGCCTCGTAGGAGGTAATTTCTGTGACATTTCTTCCGACCACTGGACGCCACGGCCACTGAGAGCTCACACTGCGGGCCAAAGTTGAGAGGTGCAAGGGAGATGAGGAGGAGCCATGGGAGTCTGAGCATCTTGAGCCTCCATCTTACCTCTGCTTGATAACTTGAGGTACACTATTTTCCTCTCTAAACTTTAGGTTCCTTTACCATAAAAATACTTAGCCTATATAGTTATTTTAAAAAATTAAATGCAATTACATATGATTTCTGTCTTAGTTACTTTTTCATTGCTGTGACTCAACACCTGACACCCAAATTTTAGGAAAAGGAAAGGTTTATTTTAGTTTACAGTTTCAGATGGTCACAGTTCATTCAGGGGCGGCCGGCAGCAATTGAAGTACATGGCAGAGGCAGAGAGGGGGAGGCAGCTTCGCAGGACATCACCAACAGGCAGGCATGCGAGACTCATCAAGATTAGTCCAAGTCCCAGTCCCAGTCTTAGTCTCTCCTGCATCTGGGTATTGAAGGTGTGGCCAATACACACCTTTTGTCTTAAGTCACACACCTTTAGTCATAAGTCACATGCCTTTAGTCTTAACTCACAAGCCCCTAATCCCAACAACCACAATCCACCCCTCCAGACCAGACCCCAGTCCACCAACATTACATGGCTCCATAGACAATCCATAACATTAAAATACATGAGACTTTTGGGGGACACTCTAGATCCTAACCACAACAATTGCATATCAGGCACTCAGGTAATGAGAGCTTATATTTCAAGATACATTATTTAGTTTTCAATATACACTTTTGCCTTATATACCCCTTTTGGTTCATATACATGGCGGTTTTGTTGCCACGCTGGATTGTAAGGAAATACAGTGAAATTCCAAGGGAGTGGGAATTTTGCTTCTTTTATTTCCCAAACTACCTTCCCCTCCACTGGTTTGTCACATACTTGGCACATAGTAGGCGGTAAATACTTGTTGAATGAAATCAAAATATTTTTTCATTCCCTAAGAAGTTTGCATCCATAATAAGAAGGCTTGTGCTTGTATGATAACTTATATTTTTAAGCATTTACTGGATTTAAAATGTTGTACCCAGGCATTTGTATGAAGAAAGAAGCTGGGTTATTATTGTGTGCTGTCACTAAAAGTGCAAAGCCGGGAATATTGAGGACACCCATTTCACAAATGCAAGTTCATTGCACTCCTGGTCTACCACAGCCAATAAAAGCTTGTGCAAGGACTGATCATTTTGAATTCCCATTTGATCGACTTGGCGAAGCATTTGATAAGTGCATGAAAAGTTCCTGGCTTTCAGAAGAAAGACATCTCTAAGACTGTTGGCCAGATAAAGGGATACCCAGGCCAGGGAGCTGGGACATTGGGAGAAAAGTGAATTAGAGAAACTCTTCCTTCAGTAAGACAAATTTGTGCAAGGAAATCATGCTTGGCTGGGGAAGCCAATTGGAAAAGAATGATAGAGGGCCGGCTCCTGAGGTTCATCAAAGTCATTTGTTGCAGGTAAGCTCATTTTTCACAGGCCAAGGGGATATTTACCTGGAGTCCACCTTTAAGGAACAGCCGACAGATTGAACGGTACAATGCTTTATTATATTTCACACCCTGGTGATCCAATATGATGGAGGCAGAAGGTGGGGGTGGAGCTCGGGAGGCAGAGCCACAGACGGAGGTGGGAGAAAGAGATATTAAAATGTCCAACAGTGGTATGCCCCCCTTCTCCAGTGCTCAAGGCACTCCTCCACTGCAGTGGGAGGCTCTGCAAAGTGTACAAACAGCTATGTCTGATGGAGGATGCTGGCCAGGGAATGAGAATGTGACACTGGGTGACCCTATTACTTGCTCCTAACCACTAGCTCTTCTCATGGCCTATTCAGTTCCTCTGCTATCTTCAAAAATGTGTTCACACAATTGTTGGAAACCTAAAGATTCAAATTCTAGTCCTGATTCTACCACTACTTTCTTGGGTGAACTGAAGTACCCATTTTACCTCTGGACTAGTTTGCTTCTTTGACAAGAAAAGTCTCTCTCCTGGTCTTCCGGTGCCCTTCTATCCCATGCAATTCATGATTCCAAATCAGCCCCAGAAGCCCACCTTCACCTGGAACCAGACAGCCTCTCCATAACCTCCTTCCCACCTTGCCAGTTGGCAGTCTATCCAACTCGGCTGCCATCATCACCTGGAAGGCCATCCTCCACCCCTAGACTGTCTCTATGCTAGATTTCAAAGGAAGTAATGGTCATCCCCTAGCTAAACAGCATCACTTGACAACTCTCAATGTTCTCTCATCCTGGAATTCATCTCAACACTCTGAGAAGCTATGTAGCCCTTTCCATCTACAGACTTATTACTTCAGTGCACACAATCATCAAAGCGTCCATGGATATGCCTCCATCAGTTTTCATCTTCCTACTCAAGGTCTCATCATTACTTTTTGTCCTTGTCCCTTCAGAAACTCCTGTAAGTGCCTTTCCCTTTAATTATGTCAACCTGGTCCACTCCCCCAGCTAGGAGGTATACTCTTTTTCCCTTTTCCTCTCCTTCCTGCTACCTAGATGATACAATCTGATGTCTGGAGTTGTGATATCTGTCTTGCAGCAAGATCACCTATAAGCCATGAGCTGAAGAAAGTGGATCAGAAATCTTTTCTGATGACTGGGGAAAGTAAACAACTCAGTCCAGTCTGACACTACTCATCTCTGAATTTCCTCCAGCTGAAAGAAAAATAAATTTCCCCCTTGTTTATACAACAGTCTTCTCCTCTTGATTTTCTGTGGTATCTGAGCTTCATTCTGAATGGCTACCCTGGCCTTCTTTAAAGTTCTCTCTACTATATTCATGATTGTACATTCATGAAGCTTAGCACATAACATAAAGGGAGCAGATGAATATTTGTGCAAGAAAGTGAAGGTGATTAATTTCTCTTTCCTGACTCTTCCTCTTTCTCCTCTGTCGCCTGACACATGCTGAAGTGGCTGTCTGTTGCACTGGCTGTCCACCACAGGCATATTACAGTTAGCCTTGCTGGAAGGGCTGTGTCTGGAACTCTGAGCTGGGGCACCTGAGCCATGTTTATGTAACCCCCATCTCTGTCCAATAGGAGCTGATAGAAGTCTGATGATGTCAAGAATGCTTACCCAAATATCTAGACTACAACACAGTTTCAAGAGCCAAAGAAATGAATAAATGGAGAGCCATGAAAACACATAGGGATGAGAAAATAAATTCTACGTTAGGGTGAGAACAAAGGCTTCCCAGAGGAAGTGGCCTTGAGACAGGGCCTGGCAGGCTATGGAGACCTCTGATAAGCAAGGATGTAAGTGTGTTGAGGGAATGGGAAACAATTCAGCAGAAAGAACTCGGTGGTCATGGCAAGAAAGTGTCCAGAAGGGAAGTTGTCACTTAGAAAGAATGTCCATGGGACAATGAATATTGTCTGGACATCAGCCTCCTCAAAACACACCCACAGCTTCACCGCAGAGGAAATTGTTTTTTCCCCATGCCCACAAAGACGGGCATGGAGCCCAGAAGCCCCAGGTATGTGACAGTTCCTGGGAATGAGTCCAGCGGTGGAAATAGCTTTGCAGAACTCAGGTGGTTGGTGAGGTTAGTAGGCCATGTGATCACAAACACTCCCGGTCACCTGTGGAGTCGAGCTGCCTGCCTTTCATAGCTCCTGAACATCCTGAAAACACTTTAGTTCTGGGATGCCAGAACCAGTGCACACTTTTATTAAATAATAGATGGCTCTGAAATCTTTCTACTCACCTAACTCCTAAGATGACATGGTGACAGATAAGAGACATGCTAGCCCCAGCTCAGCCCTCTTTTTGCTCATGGCAGAGTTACTGAGGCAGGGAGACCACGTGGTGCATGGCAAGAGAGTGTACTCATACAGTCACAAAAAGGCAGGCAGAGGAAGCAAGGCCTAGAGGGACAAACGTAGACAAAGAGATTTGGGCATAGGTGATTCAGGAGTACCTGCTGAAGGAAGCATCTTTTGGTCCTAAAGTAACAGAAAGATGAGAACTCCTATCATCTATCTGTTGCCATGTTAATGCTGTGTGACAATCCACGCTCCAACGCCATGGTATCAAATAGCAGTGCTTTGCTCTCATGCAGTGCCGCAGGACAGATCAGGCCGAGCGTGGCTCCCAGATGGAGGTCATGCTCAGGCGTACGCAATCAATGGTTGCTAAACCTCCTGGCACCACCAGACCAGTTGGGCCCCATTCGCCTTTTAGACATAGAAAACCTTCTTTAAAAAGTCAACATTGTAACACCCAAAGCTCTTAATGAAGGAAAGAGAGGGCACATGACCAAGCTCATAATCAAAGAAAGCAAGGTATACTTGTAGTCTGTCATGAAGTCAAACAAGTTGCATAGCCACACCCAACAGCAAGAGGGTAATGAAGTACAGAGTAGACATGCTTTTAAAATCTGCTACATACAAAGATTCCACCTAGAAGAGCTAAATAAGCGAAAGACACAGTTTTATATCAGTCTGGTGAGGGGGTCAACTGAGACGAAAACGAGAACCCAAATCAACACGGTAAGTAGACAGCAAAGAGGGTAGAGCTCTACTTGCCTCCAGTAGAGAATGTGGACAATCAGATGGGGGGCACACGAGGATGGCTGGCTAGCCATCACTTTCTTCCTGGGACCTGTGTCTCTTCTCAATGAATTAAGAAAATATAAATTAGAAAGGAGCAAGAAAGCTGATTCCTGTGGAATCTTTTCTCTGGAAAAAGAGAGCTCGCATCTTCTCCATGAGAGCCCCAGTGTGTGCCCAGCCCGGGGGACACACACACACACAGGAACCCAGAAGACATGGCATTGCCTGACAAATCATCATATGTGGTTTTTGCTCTTGACTTCTCAACTAAAATCAAAGCTCCCTGAGGCCTGGGCGGTATTTTATTTGTCTTTTGCAGCCTCAGAACAGCAGGAGCTCTGTAACCCCACGCAGAATAAATGACTGGAGAATGGACAATGCGAGGAGAATCAGGCGGCACAATTTCTAGAATGAAAAAAAAAAAAACAACTGGAGAAAGTAGGTCACCTGGACCAGTCACAGTCAAGAGAGCCCTATTAATAGAAAATGCAAACATTATTTAGGGACAGGAGCGTGAAATGGGAAAGGGGAAGGACACTTGAAGGTGGATGGAAACTCAGCCTCGTGTGAAAACACAAACTTGAGCAGAAATGGAATTGCTAGTGAAGTTGCCTTTTTCTAAAGAAATGTTGTCACCGGTAATGGGCCCGGGCAAGGCTCCCATGACAAATCAGACCCACCAGCCGTTTCCTGCAGAGCCCACTTGAAAAATATTTGTGGAAATCTTACCAGCCACATAGGAGGCTGGCCCAACAGCCGTACCTACCAGGATTCGCCCTTTCTTCCTCTGGGACGAATGCCTTCCTGCTTGGCTCCTACAGGAAGCCCTCCAGGATCAACAATACTATGACCCTGACTTAATCCCAAATAAACACACAAATTCTCCTCCACTGATAATCCATTTAATGTGCTTTATTGAACTCTTGATACAAATTTTAAAAATTATCTCTCATGTATTACCTTGTACATTATGGTAGGAGCCAGGTTTTTGTTTCCTATGCCCCCCACCCCCCACCCCCCAGTCTGGGGACACGCTTTGTTTGTGTTGAATTCCCTTCAGCAGAGCGTGGGAGGAATAGGTGATATTGGGAAGATGGAAGACACAGATCAAAAATCCAGGTGAAGCAAGGTGTCTGACCTGGGAAGGTTCCCTCATGGGAACAACAGAGGGGAGACGGGGCCATGGGTGCCACAGAGCTGGACAGAGCAGGGACCTGAGGCTGGAGACTCTGCGCACTGTCATCACACAGCCTCCAAGGCCCTGTCCACAGACTGAGATCTCCAGGAAGAAATTCTTGGATGCCAGGAACTGCGCCAGTATCACCGGCACACCACATGGTGGGGGTCTGATGGAAGCTTCTAGAACGGAAGTCTGGGTTTGGATGCTTAGCTCCCGAAAGCCTCCTGCTTGCCTCTTCCCAGGCCCTGCCCCAGACCAAATATGTAGGATACAATCTCTTTTGGCCTGACATCTCTGCCCAGAAAGACCCCTTCACTGCCGCCAAGGCCTGTGAACACCTTCAACTTTGGCAAGAAGGGGCAGGAGAAAAAGGAGGCATCACCCACACTTTTGGGTGGTGCGAGTATTTCTTGTACGCTGTGTTCTATAGGATAGTGCCCCTGTTGGTAGACTGACTGCTTGTTTGTTGACAAATTGGTCTCAGTTTGGTGTTAGAAAATTCAGAAGCTGATGGGGGCCAATATGTGTGTGTGGGGGGGTGGGGGGGGTTCCTTGGGAAGAAGAAGCTGCAGGTAGCTTTCCTTCACTCCCAGCACATTTAAGACTCCACCTCCCTTGTAAAGACTGATCCATAGGCCACGGCCTGTCACACATGGGATCAATGAGAAGAGGCTGGAGCCAACTCCCATTTCTGCCCAGATGTCTTCACCTACCAGGGGCAGAATTTCTCAACTTATTTCACTTTGGCAGGGGGGTTCTTACAGTCAACAGAGACCCAGTGATATTAGATCATTCATTGCAGCCAAGAAGGACGCTGCTGGCCACAGAGTGCCTGGACTAAGCCTATCCCAGGCGAGGTTGACCCCACCACAAAGAATTCCTCAGCCCCACTTGTCAGTTGTTCAGAGGCTGAGAGACCCTGCAGCAGGAGCAAGAGGAGTGTGGAAACCGCCTGGGCTTTCCTCCCTGTGGATTACGGTGTGACAGAGGCTGCATTCCCTGACTTCTCCAGAGGTCGGACCCCCTGTTTCCTTGGGTCTCCTGTGGTTGTGGTGCACGGCAATCACTGCTCCTTCTGCCTGCTCTTTCCCTCTTCTCACGACTGTTGCTCCGACACTAGCACCCTTCCTACTGCAGGGGCCCAAGAGGGGTTTCATGACTCCTCATTTACAAAGGTTTCCCATAAACAGGGTCTTAAACTTGTTGTTTTTGTGACTACAGGCACCTGGTCCCTGATCAGGGCTGAATGGCCAAGGTGTAGGTGATTGAGCAAGGCCAGGCCAGAAACTTTCTGTGAGACGTCAGCTTGAAATCAGAGGCAAGAACCTCTCTCAATAGGTCAAGTTGTGAATGTGGTTTCAGAAGCTGTGGGACTACTATGGCCAGCAGGAGAGGAAAGCCGCCAACTCAGAGAAATTCAAACGGAGTTCTAGAGTGTGTAAGAAGCTGCCTGGGAGGTCCGGTCACACCCTGGCCTCTCTGACTTTTGGTTACAGGAACAAACAAATTCCCCATTCAGCTAACCCTGCTGTGAAATGAATTTTATCATTCACAAAGACGTGCAGCCTCCACCCCCGTGGCCCTTGTCACTCACCTCCCTCCAACACATGTGCTTTCTTGGTCTCCTTTGCAGCTGGCAATCCAATGACACACCTAGACAATGAAGTGAAAACACAAGACTCCTCTTGGAACTTCTCCTTCCTCCTGCCTTGAATGGTGCCACTGTAGAGCCCCTGACCACCTCTGGCAGGGAAGATAGCTCTTATTTGGGAATAGAAGCTTCTTGTTTATTTGAGACCTATCATTGAACTTCTGTTTCATGTAACCCGTGCATTCCAGTGTCACTGGTAAGAGGTAGAAGGGACAGGTAAATAAAGGAACTCCCCAATCTCACACTGCCATTCCCCTCAGGCAACATCTCCTTGTTTTCAAAGATCTTGGTACACTGTCATTAAATTATACGACAATAGAATAGTGTAGATTGTGATAATGGGTGATGAAAGAAAGCCAGACTGGCTTAATCCCCAGGCCAAGCAGTGCCAGTGTATGGAAACATTAGCATAACAGAAACATCCAGTAACACATCCACTGTGGATAATTGCCTCAAGTTAGCAGGGAAAAGTGCTACTGTGGTGATGTTCCAGCACTGAGCCATAGCACAGAAGGTGCCCATTCAACAGGCAGGGGAATGGAGGAGACTGGAGACTGAGGACTGAAGGTTAGGCCAGAGATCCCTGGAAAGGACGCATTCCCTCCTGATTGGTTCTTCTGCCCAGCTCAGAGTCAACTATGCTAGTCGACTAGACCCATAGGTCTCATACGGGGCCTAAAGAATGGGCAGGCAGGAGGCCTCTCAGTACACATGGTGCCAGGACATTTAGTGGGAAGCAGGAAAGGCGGGATCAATGAGGAAATCCCACAAGCTTTCCTCGAAGTTTTAAGTTAGAAGACATCTTGGAGATTGCCTAGTCCAATGCCTCATCCCAAAGTGAGGTCCAGAGATGAAAGGACCCTGAGCCCCACACCCGGCACCCTGATGACATACATGGCTACTTCAGGAATCTGCTCCTCCTAGCTCCTCCTTTCAGGCTTTGTCCCCTTCTTGTTTATCAAACTACTTGTTAGATTTAAAAATGTACCGGAAGGTGCTGGTCCTAGAAAGATTTTTTTTTTAAAAATCCTACTCATTGAAGAACCTGGACATGCACCACTTATTACGGTCGTATAACAAGTTAACCCACAACTTAGGGCTGACAGCAACCAGTAGTGAGTATCTCACATGTTCTGTTATTCAGAAATCTGAGAGCTACGGGCTTGAGCGGCTCTCCCCAGATAAACTGACCTGCAAAGAAAGGAAAGAAAAAGAAGGAGAGGCCTGAATTTCCTAGTGTTTGCCCCAAAGTGACTATATTTAATAACAGCAGAGAGACAACCTTGAGTTGATAGAGTAAAATTTTCTGCTTCTATATGAATGGAGCTCACGAGCTCAGGAAAATGGAGTTACTTTTGTTTACCTTGTCACCTCCTGTCTGCATCTCCTCAGGTCAGGTGGAGCCAAGAGTTCCCCTGTCAGCATGTCTCTCTCTCTCTCTCTCTCTCTCTCTCTCTCTCTCTCTCTCTCTCTCCCTCTCTCCCCACCCCTATCTCTTCTGTGCCTCTGATCTCAGGCAGACATTCTCAGCTTCCCCAGCCCTTGTCTCTGGGAAGCCTGCTTTCTTCAATCCTAACCTTCCATTGCACCTTTGGGCACCTACAGGTCAGCAGAAGAGTGGAGGCATACTTGACGCAGAGGGAACACCCTGGGTTCCAGTTGGCACCAACATTAGTGAACCTTGAGACCACCTTCAGGTCATTAGGCCTTTCAGACTCAGTCTCCCATGTCTCAAAAATAGAGCATTGATGATGATACCTGTTTGCACATAGTTGCTAAGAGGCTTACATGAAATAACAGAAACACAAAATGAAATCTCTATCACTATGACACTGTTCCAAGCATCTTCTGTGAGTAAGCTCATTTCATACTCAACAACCCAATATGATAGATTCTAGGTGAGATAACCAAGGTGTGGAGATAGCTCAGTGACTTGCTTCCACTACACAATTTCAATCTGAACCTAGACTTTTAGCTGCTGGCCATGGTCCACCTGCCTCTCTCATGTCTTGGGGACTCTGCTCACCC
This sequence comes from Ctenodactylus gundi, assembly GCA_004027205.1. Classification (NCBI taxonomy): domain Eukaryota; kingdom Metazoa; phylum Chordata; class Mammalia; order Rodentia; family Ctenodactylidae; genus Ctenodactylus; species Ctenodactylus gundi. Next base: position 301,277 of record PVKB01001040.1, read on the forward strand.
CAGCCAGCTCCATTCATCCAGAAGTTTGATAGTGGTAACAAGCCATTTTGCATTTTATTATACCTCTGGGAACTTTGGAAATTTAAGTGATGTGACTGGTATCCCCTCAAGTTCTCAATTTCTCCTTCCCTGTGGCGTGGACAAGCCAGAAGCAATGACCCATGAGGACCAAAGTTAGACCTTATGCAACATGCCAGCTGGTTATCAGTGCTGGGCTTTTACTCAGTGAAGAATGAACTGGTCCAGAAGGCCACTTACTGGCCTCCAACCCAGTCTCTTCTCCCCTCCCCAGTCAGTCCTCCTGAAGTCCCTCTGAGTAAAGCAGGTGAGGAGGTAGCAACAGTTTTTCCTTAGATGCTGGCTCCCTTGCTGTCCTTTGCTTCTTCCCCAACCTGCCCAACGGCTTACAGACCAGAGCGTAATCACCCAGCTGTCCATCAAACCTCTAAGGGGACAGCCATCCATAAACCCGCCCTTACCTGGTTGGATCCCAAGCTTCCAGGACCTATCCCTCCTGCCAGTGCTGTGCCAGTATATGACTCCCCAGGGTCTTGATGTAGAGCCTTTTTGGTTCTTGTCATGGGAATATTCCCATCAAGGCCAATTAAAAACTGCTAATGATCAAACAGCTCAAAGCATTCCTGAATATAGCAGTTTACTGTTGCAAGCAGATGGACAATAGCTCTAGTGTATTTGCCCAACCTGACCAGAGGCCATGGCAGGCTTTATGGGAAACGACAACTTATCCCTCCCTGAATCAGAACAGGACATGCCTTTCTGTATTCTTCCACCAACCCTGAAGCTAAGGCAACTGAGAGTCTTAATTCCCTTTTCCTTATGACCAGGGATGGAGGGAACAAGCTATCACCAACCTCAACCAATAGTAGACATATGTTCGGGTACAGAGGTGCATGTTTCCTCCTGTCTCATACGTTGTGCCACGTAGCCAGAACAAACAATGCATATATGATAGTTACTATTGCCACATTTATATTGTATTATATTTGTTATGCTGTGTTTTATCCCTGGGACAAGCATCTGGCTGACATCAACTATGAGAAAGCCTCTGCCAGAGTCAGCAGCGTCATGAAGAATACGTGGTTTTTTTTCTCCCTCTGGAGGTCTCCCTTCCCGGGCCCATTAGCAGGCAGCGAACGCTCGCCAGCTCTGAGCACTCGCAGTCGCTGACACGTAGACGGTCGCCATCGGCCAACAGTTCGTTTGCTTTCGGCTGCGTGAAGGCTGACTTGAGTCGTTTTGCACCCAATTACTTTGCAGTAAATTTGCCGGATGGTTCTTGTCCTGCAGTATTGATCCAGCGTCTCACCTTGAGCTTGTTTATTGACACATCAAATTCGGGAGTCAGGCCCGCTCGATTGACCACTTCCCAATTAGGGCATTTATATGATGTCACCAAGGCTCCTTGTCATGTTCCAATGAGAGCCATTTGTCCCCCAGCCACTGCCACGACCCAATCGCCTGCAACCGAGTTGCCATTTTTCTTTGACCTTTCTGGAGACAGATGGCAGTCCATAAAATACATCATTAGCAATGTGTCATTTTATCTTGCCTCCGTCTCCTCACGTGAAAGGTGCTTTGTTCAACAAAAGATTCCGCAGTCACGTTCTCCCCAGGGAGAAGCTCACAACCACTTCTTGGCGGCTGCAGTGGAGGAGGGAAACCAAATCTTCCCTTGGGGATCCACCTCCGCCCTTGGGCAGTACCCAGAGAGGGCTGCCGGATTGGGGAGAGTAAGATTATGCACAAGTGTCAGGAAGGGCCCAGATGTCAGAGGCACCCAGGAGTATGGGTGCCCCAACCCATATCCTCGGCAAAGCTTCTGCCTGCTCCTGCCCTATGGTGTCATGGGTGTGTATGGTACTGGATGGGGTGAGGTGAACGAGACTATGGAAGCCATAACATGTGTTCCTAGGACTGTACTCAAGTTGAGAGTTGTACTTTTGGCATAGTGGGTAAAATCATCCCATTTCAGGGATGCACTTGTAAGTTCTGTGAGCATGGAGGTAAGGGCAGCCCTCTACTTCCTAGAGGGGCGATACTATGGGCTCCCTGAGGGCAATAATAAGACCAGCTTTCCCTACCACCGAATCTCTCAGGACTTGTCTATTTCGCCCAGATAAGACACCCCTATAATGGCTGCTCCGTGTTGGCAACAGAAGCTGAATTTAATCCAGAATGGTGCGTGTTGACTTAAAATGTTAAATAAATATTCTTACCATGGGCGTTGGTAATTTTGAGGGTCATTCACATGTTATGGATAATGAGCACAGCAGTCTGAGGCACTCTTGCTGGAAGAAGCCAGGACTGGGACCTGAGCCCAAGTCTCTTGGCCTCAGGTCAGATACATTTTTGATACATAATTGTGATGCATTCTGTTCAGAGGGTTAGACATGTTGCAGATGATCGCATGGGTGTAGGGTAAAGCAGCCCCTTCATCTTTTTAAAATCAAAGCAGGCAGGACATAAGCCTTTTTGGCAGTACACTGACATAAAGGGCTAGGTCCTAGAGGTTGTTTGTGCCCCATCTGGTGATCCTACCCAACAAGAGCCTTCCTGCCTTCCAGATGGCTAAGGAAACCGCTGGCATAGCACCCCCATCACCTTGTCACAACTCCCAGATTTTGAGTCTGGTGTAGGACTGAGAATGTGGAAATAGAAGAAACTGATTTCACAGTGGGAGTTCACCCTGGTGGTGGAGAAGCCATCAGTGGTCAGAGCCACTGGGGTAACACTGCCTTTCCTCTGGCTGCTCCCACTCACTCTCACTCTCTCAAGAAACTAACATAACAATTCTCAAGTTAGCACAGCATCTACAAAGGCCACTCACGCTGTTCTGTCTTTAAAAATCAGAGCTGCCCTTTTAAATCTTAAAGACTTACTATGGCCCCTGTAATTAACTCCCTTAGATGAATCACTCAACATGGAAGTCAGTTCTGTGTGTTACTTTCGTCTCTCTTACTGTAATCTGAATCTGATCCAACTTGTCCCAATTCCTGTCCTCCTGAGGACAGAGAACAAATGAGAGGTGTCTTTACTGACGTTTTAACAGAGTTATCAGCCTCTCACTCTAAGAGGTACTTTGATGTGAAACACTTCTTATTCAGTACAAGTCCTTTTTGTTTTCTTTTGGCTTGCTTGTTAAAGGGGAACATGAAAATGCATAGGGCACAACACCTGCCCACAAGAGGATAGTATCTAGATAGGAGAATGAAGAACATTTAGGAATCAAAAGAAAATAATACAAGTAGCAAGCAATGTGTGATAAAGATGTGGAAATTAAGTGATAGGAGGTGGTACAAATAGCAAATCCACAGAACTGTCAGAAGGTGGAGATGAGGATAGACCAGGATCAGCAGGAAAGCCTCAAGGAGATGAGACTTGACAGGTGGTAAGGACACATGGTAGGTTCTACAGTATCTACATGTCCTATGAAAGACCTGAAATCTTGTGCCTGTAGTCAGCTTAGAGTTTGGACAAAGAGTCAGACTGTTGGTCTATCCATTGATGTGTCTTCTTTGCCCTGAAGTCAAGAGACAAGTTCAGTCCCAATCTCTGACTAGATAAAGACGGCATGAACCCACAGGTGGAGATTTCAGGAAGGTTCTCTGCCACCAGTTCTCCCGATGTACTTGCTGGTGTTTCTGTTCCTTAACAAGAGAGAACAGCTGTACTTCAGCTGTATGAAAGTATGAGGAGCAAGCATATACACACATAGTGGACACACATACACAACTCTAGCACAAGAACACGTGCCAGATGCATGTGCATGTGTGCACACATAAACACACATCACAAGTGCATACACTATGTACATTTGCACACATACACCAGACTAAGAGTCAGAACTTTTGACTACACTGCCCTGTCTACCATTGACTTTCTATACAGTGTTGGGAGAAAATACTTCCCCACCCCTGGGTCTCAGTTTCCTCTCTGAAAAATGAGGAGATGGGGTGAATTCCATGCCCAAAATCCATGGTTCTCTATAAGGTCATGCTAAATGCAAGCTAACCAGTAGAGGGTATTTTCTTGAGATTGGAATTTCATAAAGCAGAGAAGGTTCGAGGGGCAGTAGGCACCTAAAGGAGGTTGGGACTCCACTGGGGGGGGGGGGGGGGGGGAGTGACGGCACAAGAGCAGAGATCAAGGGTGCTGGAGACCAACATCACCAAACTCTTCGGCCCAAGACTAGAGCAGGCTGCTGATTGCTAGTTATTCCTTCTGGGAGACTCTTTTCCAAGTCTCTACTCTTAGCAGTGGTTCTATGAAAGCCCTCTGTGTGCAAAGTCTTGTGTCACAGAACAGGTGTGGGTCCAGTGTCGGGTATTTGTTGGTCTGATATAGTTTTTCCCTTTCTTTTACCTCGGCCTTTCCTCCTACTGGGAACCCAAGTGATGGCTGGCCCCACCGCCATCTTGCAGCCATGAGGGGAAAGCCAAGGAAACAGTGAAGACCTTCTAACTTGCACAAACAACCATCTATCCCAACTATTCACAACCACTGATGCATTGTGGCCACTCTCACTTGGATTGTCTATACTGTGTCTCTAAGGACAATCCCCAGTTGGCCCCACGGTTGGTGCCTTGCCACACACTCGGTAACCGTTTAAGACCTACCTCTTCTCCACTGTATAGGATAGATCCCCACTTGCATGCCTGTGGAGGGAAGGACACAGAGAGGAGTTTATCACGACATTGCTCTGTCTGCCATCACCACAATGTGTAGGTCTCATGAGTCCTTTGGTCTCAATGGCCTGCAGTCTACCGTTTGGGAGTAGGACCAAAAGATCTGAGGAGCTCTGGCTATCCTCAGACCCATGATAGTCATAAGGACACTGAGGTCTACTCTACCCCCCCCCCCCATCTACGCTCTGTGCTCCAGGAGCACCCCCAGGCCTTTCTCTAACCCCCTTTTTTCTCCACTGTTCCTGAGAAGTTTCTCTGAGATTCTGGCAACTTGCCAGAGAAGGGTGATGTCTGAATCAAAGATCATACTGCCTCAGTTGACTTTGCCACCCAAAGAATACCTAGAGTCATGTAAGGCCTAGCAAATCAATAAGTCACAATGAGTCACTGAATAATTTTGGTAACATTTCACATTCAAGTACATGAATACTTCATTAGGGGCTGATAAGTAAATTTCTCTTTTTCTTAAACTGCGCTAGAATGTAAAGAGACATCAATAATTGTGTGAGCTCTTGCTCCAAAATGCTTCTCACACGTCACATTAACATCATCTTTTAACTAGTTACTGTCATTCCACCAGGTCTCCGTACATCTTGGAACAATCCACTTGCAAAGCAACTATGATGAATCGTTTATTCATCATTATTAAAGCATTTATAAATGCTGCTTTAATTTAGGTCCTAGTTTCCTCTGCATCCTTGAAGTATATTGACCCAAAATAGGAATGCTTAGGGCACTGCTTCTCCTTTGCTTCATTGTCTTGTTTTAACAGACAGAGTGTGGCAGAAGCACCTGGTCTCTCAGGGCATGTTCTGAGCCCATCCCCCACATCTGCCTAGTCCTGAGTTTCTGGGTTTCTCTATCTAACCAGCTGGCCTCGGCCAGTACCACATCAACTAAGTGAGTGGAGGAGAGGCATTCCTTCTCCACACACATGAAACAGGAGGAAAAAAAGTCCTTTGTTTCAAATACTATGACAAACAGTTAAAAATGCTTAATTTATACTTTGTATGCACTATCTTATTATCTCAGTGATAATTTCTAACATTCACGTGGAATTTTTAAGATGCCAATTTGTACTCTGAGCACTTTGTCCATATTAATTAGGTCCCTACAACAACCCTACATATTGGCACTATTATGGTTCCCATTTCAAAAGGCTAGAACTGAAACATAGAGAGGCAGAGTGCATTATCTAATGTCATCCAGTTAGTAAATGACAGAAAGGAGATTCAGAAGCAGGTAGTCCAGTTCCAGAGGCCACTTCATTACCTATGTGCTGCTTCTCGATGACTTTATGAGACTGGCACTAGAGTTAGCCCCATTTTTTCAGAGGAGAAAATTGCAACATACAAAAAATAAGAGATTTCCCCACGCGTCAAAGATGTTGGGAAGCAGACTAGAGACTCTCACTCAGCTGGTCTAACTGTGTTCTTTCCCAGTACTCCAAACATGACTTCACTACAGTTCATGTATTAGATGTCATACTCCCATCTCACGAGTGAGGGGACTGAACATGAACAGTGATGCAGTCTGCCAAAGGACCACGTAATCGTGTCAAGGCTGGGAGTCACATCCAAATCTATCCAACTCTTTTCATCACTGCTTGTAGGGAATGAAGAAGAGGATTACTTTCAATTCAACATCATCTTGGTTGAGGGTCACCTTTATTTCTTGCAGGCTTCTAGGACAGTGGAGAACAGATGGAACAGGAATTGGGGACCAAACCCAACCATTTCTTAATGTGGCCCTCTTTATGCATGTGTACCACCCATCTTCCCCAGGTCTCCACATCTTTTATCATGGTTCACTATTTACAGCACACATTGTAAGTTGTGGCAGGGGGGTGGGTGGGGATGAGGAAAGTGAGCCATTTTGATATATCGAGATAGATTTTGGCAGAATTTTTAACTGGAAAACAAGAAATTAAAAAAAAAAAAAACGGATGAACACTCAGGTAAACACTCATCTGCAGGCCATTGAGATCCCAACAAAGATCTCAGAAATAAAGAGGCCAGAACCCTGGAAGACTAGAGAATCTTCTTAGAGAGTCTTGAGGTCTTCAGATGACCGAATGAAATCCAACACAGAAGCAGACGAATGCACTGAAAGTCTTTTCAAAGTCCTTCCAGCAATCTTTCTTGATGTATCAAAGACAGCTGGCTTTAGTGAAAAACCGCCCTAAAGATGTTTAAATTCTTGTTAAAATAAGCATGCTTTCAGGAATGCAGAGGCATAACTAATACTCCTAAGACAAACAGAGTTGGCCTTTGCAATGTGACACTTATCTGAGCGACTTTTCAGTGCTCCTCTGACTGCACAGAAGAGAAGGGAAAAAGAAAATTTTAGGAACTTTTCTTCCATGATAGACTCTTCTTTAGTAGAATGTTGCTAACGCTGACAAGTGCTTCTGCTTTGCCTCGTCATCTTATTTTAACAGACAGAGCATCATATAAATCCCTGAGCTGCTTGACAGACCTCAGACTCCAAAACAGGTTATTTTTATTAGCTATTGGCAAAATGAAAAAGCACAGATGAAATGGAGATTTTTGATATGTATGTGATGTTGGGCCTGTGTGGAAAGTTTTAAGCAATCAAGGCAGCTATGAATGAAGTGCTGGGTATATGAAAAAAAAAAATTAAAGATCCTCAAGTCATAAAGACATCACTGTACTAAAGTGGATGCCTGATTGGGTACAGACTGGAGACATCTGTTCCATAGAATGCTTTGGTGTGGGACTGGACCTACGGCCCACATCCAGTTCACCTGTTTAGTGAGCACAACCTAGTAGAGAACCAAGTGCCTTGTGCTGTGATCACATTGAGAATAAAGGCATGAATAAGACTTAGCCCTGCTCCCCAAGAACTTCTGACTGAGGGGAATGGTGGAGATATTTAAATGAAACTTTTAAGTCTTCTTACAGTTCACTAATTTATCTGGCTCTTCTGTAGTAAGGGCTATTCTGAGAACTAAAAAGTTACCGTAATCTTACCTCAAGTCGTGCATATACTACCTGGACAAAGGAAAATGGACATCTTAAATCACAAAGTATCCCAACTCTGTACCCCTGCTCCTTAGAATCCCCAGGACCATCCCTTCAGCAGTTTGCAGTGCCTGTCACTTTCACATACTAGCACGATTTTCTACATCCCCACAAATAAAAATAGATGGCAAGCCACTGCCGTCCTGTTTGCTGCTATTGAATTTATGACATGTCAAGTTTAAATAGCACGTGCAAGGCTTACAATGGAGGCGATACAGAAATCCTTTCTCAAGTCCATCAATGTTCTGAAGCCACCCGTTCGCCTCTCTGCTGGAACCAGGAGAGCGATTTCATAAAAATCCTGACGTCAACAAAGGGCCTTTCTGGATATCCACATTCAACCTTACTTCTCTCTCTTTTCTTTTTTTTCCCCCTCAAGTCTCCCAAAATATTATAACACCAAAATAGCATAAATGCTGCTTACCAATATCTTCTAGATACCAATTAACCTTTATGGAAGTTTGCTTCTGCTGTGCATAAGCCCTACCCTTATTCCTGGGGCTAAATTAGTAATTTCTTATAAACAACCCCATGCATATACTGCCTGCCACTCAGCCGACGTAGCAGCCTCTAATATAGGTTCCCTCCACCCACCTTTTATGCTTTTCTTTATCTATCTGTAAGAACATTTCCCCCACCCCCACCCCGCTTTCACTTTCCCCTACCAGAAAATTAAACTGTTCAGCTTCCCCCTAGCTTTTCCCAGGAATGGAGGCAACTCGGACTTGACCCATTAAAGGAGAGCCCAGAAAGATTTGCTAAAATACCCAACCAGTCTAATTTTGATAATTGATTGGTAAGACAAGCATTTGGGTTGCAAAGCAGCCTTGGTCAGGTTTCCATTTTGCAGCAAACCCCCAAATTAAAAATCACCTCTAGGGGATAATTCTTTTGCAAATAATATGAGCTGAGCTATTTCTGTTTTTGTCAGGAACACTGTCCTTCCAGGCTGGTGTTTCAGAACAAAGGCCCATAACACCGGCACGGGCAACAGAAATGATGGCAAGAGTAAGGCTGCCATGTCAATGACCATGAAATAAGGTAAAAAACACACTGTTGAACCAAAAATGGAAATTCCCTTTAGATCACAGGAAATTACAAAATAGATTTTCTCAGTATTGGTTTTAACCAATGACAAGCCAGGCAACATTTGTGTGTTATGTTCAGTTGTGGTCAGCCCTGAACTAGCAAAACTCATTCAAAAAGCAATACCCTTGAAGTCTTAGAAATAACCAGTGTAATTCCACCTGATTTAATTTATGCTCATATCATAGTGTGCTATGGTCTTTGCCTAGACGTCAGTCCTGAATATTGTGCCCTCTCCAGCCTTGGCAAGTGGGTCACTCTTTATTGTGTTGGTGAGCTTTCCATCACAGTGGCAAAGACCCTGAGCAAAACAGCTTGCAGGAGAAAAGATTTATCTTGACTCCTGGTTTCCGAGGTTTTAGTTCATGGTCCCTTGGTCCCATCACCTCAGGCCTGCATGAGATCCATCTTCATAGTGGAGAGTACTCGGTGAACTAAAAGTGCTGACCTCTTGGCAGCAAGGAAGTGGGGAAGAGGGGGGGACCAGAGGCAAAATATGCCCTTCACAGGTACACCTAACTTTCTCCCATTAGGCTCCACTTCCTAAATTTCCTACCACCCCCAGAAGTGCTACCAGCTAGCAACCAAGCCTTTCACACCGCTTTAGGGGGCACTCCAAATTCAAACTATAACACTCATTCTTGAAGACTCACCCCCAGCATCCTCCTCTTCCAGGAAGCTTTCCTGATATTCACCTTCCTGCCTCCCATCACGTATTTTATAATAACAGTCATTCTGCTGCCGGCTTCAGCTTCTCAACTGCCCAGTGTTCTAAATTTATCACCCTCCGTGGCAGACATCTTTCGAGCCATCTCAGTGAACTCCTAGGCACAGCAGTGTCAGCCTGGGAGGGAAACAATGACAGACTACAGGTGCATGCTCAGGCACCACAAGTGGGGTCACCGTAGATACAATGAGTTTTGATATTTGCCGTCTCAGCAATGGTTTTAGTGCTGGGCAGCATCACCAACCCACCACAAAGACATATGGGTACAACTGCACAGAAAGAAAGCCACACTACAGAGCAGCCAAGAAACAAGTTTGTAGCTTTTTCATAAAAGCTCAAGAGAGTGTGGACTGTGCAAAATTAGCATGAAGTGGTCAGCATGTCCCATTCCACCCAGTTTTCATTCAGCAAATCCAGCTAAACATTTGCCAGCCCTCAGCTCCTGGATGGGAAGTGCAGGAGAACAGAAAACAGAGGGATGTACTCAGCAGGCCCCAGATAGACACCACACCAGGGACTGAACTCTCGGGAGCTGTCTGTGGCCACTGATGTTTCCACAGTGGAGACTCTATCTTAAAGCAAATTTTAAATCAACATATAAAATGCATAAATGTGGGACAGCTGCCATTAAATTGGGATGAAAGTGGGCCAAAAAGGCTGGTTCAATCCCCCTGGGCCCCTTTTGCTCTGGCTCCCAATTTCTCTTGAAAAGATTGGAAAGCATTTCTCAAGATACATACTTAGATCTAGGTTCAACTTCAAACAAAGATTCCACACAGAGTCCCTTCAGTAGGACAAAGGGTCTTCTCTCTCACATAAAAGTCAGGTGTAACACCACACTGAAACCCAATAGTTTGTAAAATGAATAGGCACCACCACAAATATTTTTTTTTTAAAGTCAGATGAACTGGGTTCACAGTCACCTGCTTACATGTCACTTTCCAGCCTCCATTCCACATTCTGAAGCTTCCAGGTGGTACCATTTGATGGTTTCAGCCAATTGGATAGAGGAAATGAGGGTGCAAGAAAGTTTCAAGAAGGTAGTAATGACCCTCTACTCATTGCCCATATTTAGTCACATGGCTGCATCTAATAACTACATGGGCTGCTGGAAAACGTAGCTTGTCTTCTAGGTCTCCATGGGGTTAGCTCAAAGTTCTATGACAAAGAAGTATAGTCAGAATGACTATTAGGGCACACCGTGGGTGGTCATTGCCCTACTAAGTCAATCCTCCCCTTTATGGGTGATGAAAACAAGAGCCATGTTGATTGTAAGATAGTGGTTAAGGCTCTAATGTCCACGAGATGTTCTCCAACACCCACCACAGGACTTGAGTTAGAAGAAAGTGAAAATAGGGAGGAAGATCGATCAGCCAGCAGTTACAGCATGACAAATGGCAAGTGATAAAAGCTAAGCACGAGGTAGAGTAGGACCAGACACAAAGTACCCAAATCTGTCAATGAGGAACAAAGAAGGGGTCACAGCAAGAGAACTTTCTAGCTAAGGTTGTACTGGTGAGAAAATGTGTATTGAGTGGAAAGGAAAAGGACAGAAACCCAGCAAGAGAAAACATCATGTGCAAAGGCCAAGAGGCAGGGCAATGCTTCGCATTCAGAATCTAAAATATTATCAGAACATAAAAACAAAGGAGGGATCATGCTTAATTTCATGTATCAACATAAAAGGCATTTTGGGGTAAGATTAACATTCACACATATAAACTTTAGGTTAATTAACTGATGGCATACATAGGACAAAAGAGCAGCCTTCCCAAGCAAGAGAGAATTCTCCAACAGATTGCATAGGCTTTGTCTGCACCATTGGTTTTCCTTAACTTCCTGTCTGCCAGCCCACGCTGCAGAATTTGGACTTCACTGCTTTCTATGATTAGATAGATAAACAGATGATTGATAGACAGACAGACAGACAGACATATCTTTTAGGTTCGGCTCCTCTGGGAAACCATGTATTTTTACAGAAAGGGATTATAGAGCAGGAGCAGCCTGGCCATACTGGCAGAAACAAGATTACTCACAGCCTATGTGCCATCCAAAGCCATTCTGATTTTATCCTGTAGAAAACCAAGAATCATCAAAAGCCTCTGAGCAGAATGAGGTCTGACCTGGCCATTCAACCATATACCAGGGATGTGATGGGGATGAGGAAGACTGTATGCAGTTATGGACACAAGGCCAGTGACAGGGAGACAGGACAAGATAATGGGATGTGCACGTGCTGGAGAGAGAGAGAGAGGGCGAGGGATGGTACAATGCTCAAGCCTGGGCATCTTTGTAAGCACAGTCGCTGATTCTCTTGCCCCTCTCTGCATCGCTAGGACTGATGTGGTGTCTGGCACGATGTCTGCACACTCCTTTGTGGAATAAAGAATAACAGAAAGCACCATGCACCCTGGCAGAGCAGGGCCGGGGTTCCTACTGACATTGCCAACAAACGGGCCCTTAGTCCAGTTCAAATGCTTGTTGGCTGAATGAATTAATGGCCCGAACTGGTTAAGTGCAATTGTTACCTACCTTGGCCCAATATGTCATGCTGCCAGGTGAGGAGTACAACCAGGTGAGGCATTTCCAGTAAAGGGAGCCTTAGAGGGTGACTTTCAGATTTCAGAGAATGCTGTGTTCTCACCTTCCGTCCAAAGCATCCTTTCTCAGTTGAGGGATATATGGAATTCCACCGTAAAGAGTTCTACAGTGTCTTACGTGCTAGAACATGGGTGTCAACTTTTTGGCTGCCTGGCTACATTGGGTGAAGGGCAATTGTCTTGGGCCACATATACAACACAAAATATACCACCTATACTACCACTTTCAAAATATTATTTTAACTTGTTAAAATATTTTATAAATAACACAAGTCCAAGTTTAACAATCAAAAAAGAAAACTTACATTTCTGCTTAATGACAATAAATAGATATGTAAGATCAGAATCTTCACAGAGACAGCACCCATAGGTGGGTTGAAATACTATTGTTGGTAACTGTTGAATTTTATTCCCCGAGTAACACAAGCACACATAATGTCTGATGCATGTGTGTTTCAATTGGACTAACTGTGTGTGGCAGGTGCAAGAAATAGAGTCAGCGCTACACTGTACCTACACAGTGTTGTATTGTCACCTACATAGTGTCCACTCCAGCACTGCACAATCAAGTCATTAAAAATTGGTAAAAATTACACAATAAAATGAAAAGTCTTTCATCTTGTGAGGCAGAATTTCTAGTCGCCCAGGTCCATATGTAGCCCACAGACCACAGGTTGAACATGTCTGGGCCTCAAAGCTCATGCTCAAGAGCCATGCAATGAACTTAGCAAGCAAACAAAACCCATAAATCTCATGATGTTCTAAGAAAATTTGTATCAGGCCGCATTCAAAGCCATCTTGGGTTGCATGTATCAAGTTGTAGTATAACCAAACAAAAGTTAGAGCCTGTATTAAACCTTTCTGTCATTTGTACCCAATGTGTTGGTGGCACCTATGACATCACGAAGGGGTATGGGGTGAAGAGGTAGGAATGGAACATATTTGAGACAGGAATGGAGTGAAGGAAGCTGGGAAGTCCCAGGGATAATTTCATCTCTTGATTGTCCTTCAGAACAATCATCATGGCAGGTAGGAAGGGCCAAAATGAGAAGGCCAGCTGGAGTCCATCAAAATCGTTGCTGCTCTTTTGAGCAGACCCAAATTCTAAAGATGAGAAGATTAAATCCAGTGGGTAAGCCTTGTGGCAGGCTGTTACTGCTGACATGCGGGGACCTTTCCACACCACATTTTAAATATATTTCTGCCCAGAAGAGGCAGTTGACAGGTTCAGAAAGACCTGATGGAGAACAGCGGCTCTTACTGCGAGTCAGCAAGCTTGTCAACCTAGGCACCAACATCCCTCACCTCTTCTTTCATTTTTATGGAGATGGTTCAGAAACAGAGAAGAGAAATTTCAAAAGCCAAACCAAAAAAAAAAAAAAATCAATACTGTGGGAGATAACCCAGCATTAATACAAAAACCAGAGAGGGCTTCTCGGTCTTGCGCCTCAGCAGCGCCATCAATCACACTCCGAGGATGGATTTGGGAGGCCATCTTCGCTCGGAAGCTGGCAGGATCTGCTTTAGTTAAAACACCCGGGGAGAACAGGGTTTAGTATGGTAGTACAGGAGCATGGGAGGGAAGAACACGGTGCCCAGCTCACGCTGGCCCATCTCTGACTCGTGGGTATAGTCTCCTCACTAAAGCAGAACAAGGAGCTAGGATAAGACATCTTCGTGAGCTGAATTAATGAGAAAGATGAGGTAAGAAAGGCCTTTTTGACTTACAGGAGCCTGCCCAAGTGCTTGGGTTAGTATCAATGCCCCAACCCCTCAAGACCAGTGAACAACAGACATAGCACCCTGGAGGCAGCTCAGACCTTGAAGGGGCACAGAGCGTGCATAGTCCTTGTCCACTTTCCCCTCTGTTCCTGCCACCCTCTTGTTCTCAGAACTCAGCTGAGCTGGATTAGCAGAGACCACAAGGCTGGGATATCAAGCAGTAAGGACAGAAGATTCTTCTTTCTCACTGTGCTTTAAAAAAAAAAAAAAACTCTATTGCTTCTTCCTCAACCCCAAATCTGCATCCAAGTCCTGTTCATCAGGCCCTAGCCTTTCCTTCCAAGCAAGCCCTTGCTAATATGTATGATTACAGATCTGTGGAGAAGGTTATCCATGTTTCTCTTCACAGTGGCAGCCCCAGCACCAGCCCAGAGAGAAGCACAAAAACTGAACAACAGCCTCGGAACGTGGGTTCATTCCTCTGTACCTGCACCATGTGGCTCTGCATAGAATGAATTCACTCTTCCAGGTCACTCTGTCTATTATTCTCCTCCAGAAAAATCCCTGATTCCTTGTTCTGTACCAATCCTTCCATTCTTTACTCTTCTAGAGTTTAACAATTTAAGGTTTTGGTGGGCAACGTAAGAGAGGCAGAGAATTAGGGAAACTTGACCTATGGTAGGTAGGAAGAATCACCTCATCTTTGAACTTCAAAAACGATGCCAATGTCCAGGTCCCATTCTGAAACACTGATATCAGAATCAGTGATATCAGGTCTTGGTATTTTGAAACTCAACGGATGTTAGATACGTGTTTGCTAGGTTGAGATCCATTGTTCCATCCAACTCTTTCAGGAACTTTGGGTATGTTTGGGCAGATTGGATTCTGCACAGTTCTAGAGGCCCCATTGACTTATCATCCATGACACTGGTGCCCTTGGAGAAGCTGTGCAATGCATAACTTGAGCAAGGAGACTCCCTTTGTTTCATGTAATAAGAAATTGAAGCTCAAGATGATTCAGTGACAGTCTCACAGATGATCGGTTTGGAGTTCTGTTGAGAGCCCACTCTTCCTACTCCCAGTTCAAGGCAATATGCAGTCTTCATTCAGACTCCTTAGAGTGTGACCCTTGCTTCTGCTTATTAAGAACAGACTTTTGGGTACCAGACCTGATGAATAGGACTCCGCATTTTGCCAAGATCTGTAGACTATCTAAGGACACATTATATTTAATGTAACTGTGCCTATCACACAGTAACTGCAAGAAAGCTTCTTGAGAACTGGGCCATCCTTCACATCTATTATTTCTTGTGGCTCTGCCTTCAGATTGATTGATTGATTAAAAATTTTGTGGTTTGTATTAGATACAGACCCCTTGAGTGTCGCTGTATTGGAAATAACCAACTTTTCACGTTCCTGTAACCAGTGATTACTGAAACAGGGGAATCCCTCCTCACCACACCAGAGATATCTCTTTGCAACAATAGAACAATGACACTAAGAACAAGGTAAGATCTCGCTGAGCACACCCAGAGTTCAGTGGATGATTTCAGCTGCTCCCTGACCCTTTCTGTAAATAACATCTCGTCAGCTTAGCCAACTTCACTTGGGTAATGGTCCTCATTTATCTCCTCTCAGAAAAAAAAAATTATAAAAACAAAAAGAATGGAACTCATGAGAATTTTTTGAAGTGTCCTTTGATTTGAATTAATTTACCAATTCTGGTTAGAGTCGGGTGTATACTTCCCTTCAGTGCTTCCCTCTTTCTTCCCTCCCTGCTGGCTCCATCTCTGCACTGGGCATTGACTGAGTCCACAGTACTCCAAGAGCAATGGCCAGATGGCTGCTCAGTTTTTCTGATGTTTGTCACTTTTAATAAGGTGTTACCCTTTCCGTTTGTCCTTCCACAAACCCTTAGTGAGCCACCTCTTGTTTTATCTCCTACATGCATGCTCATCAGGACAGCATGACTTTCATTGAAAGGCATAAACTTCAGCCCAACTTAACTGGCTGTCTTAATCTCCAGAAGTAGATATCTGTTTCCATGAGCTTATCAAGCAGTATCATCAAACCTCTGTCCAAACAACGCAAAGCAAGGGCTGTGAATAAGGCTGCGCCATGGGAGAGAAAGCTAAGCAGAGGCCTGAGGGTTAAGTCATCTAGTTGGGGGTGGGGGGAGAGGGGCTGTACACACTTATCCATGCACACGTGAAGTGGGAGCAGATGAATGAGAGACGGGACTATAGAATTAAGCAGGGGTGAAATTATAACCTGATGCCTTTTGCACTTTATTCTAAGGTCAAAAAGAAACCACAGAGAAAGAATGTGGGATTCTCATTTCTACACTTTCAAGAGTTCATTTGGTGTGGTGGGGGGACTGAATGGGGGAGAGCAGACTGGCTCCTGGGAAAGCAGGGAGAGGTGATGCAGTAAACCCGGCAAGTGGTGATGAACTAAGGTCAAGGCCGAAAGCATGGTGACAAGCAAGTGTTTTCAGAAAGATGCCAGAGGTGGAATTGATGGCCTGCATTAATGTACAAGGACATCTCCTAAGAAGCAACACGGAAGAGCAAAGGAGAAGGCCTGGCTGTCTGGCTTAGACGACTCTGCAGACATTAACTTAACATGCATTCAGCACCCTTTGGCTCGCCTTTCTCCGTTACCATGGAATTTTCCCATGGTTCGCTAAGGACAGTTTCCCTACGTGTACTTCCTGGACTACAGATCCAGGATGCCCACCTCACATAAAATAGTGAACACCTGAAAGCTTCACGTAAGGAGACTGTTTCACAGAGGCAGCTTGATCCCAAGAAGCCCTCAGTGGCTGCAGAACAGAAACCCTGGCTAATGATATAAAAGACTTCATGGGGATTAAGTGATATGAATGGGTGGTGGGGAGATCACTAGGAGCTGGTTGGTGTCTTAGACTCCGAATGGCTATGTCACCCCCTTCCTGCCTATAAGAACGAACAAGTGTTACAGGAGAGAAGCCTAGGCCATTTCTTCCAGGTTCTTTATTGTCTGTCCAAAGAATTGGGCAGGCTGTGTGTTCTAGAGCTATGACTTCTCCAAACCTACAAGGGATTTTTCGGCTACAGAGCTGAACCAGGCACAGCCTCTTCCCAACATGACTCAAACAACAGGATCATGCCAGCAAAATAAATAAATAAATAAATAGTACTATTAGGCACCATAGGAACAATTTTATTAAAATAAATACTACATTTTCTCTTGGTTACATGGTTCCAAGAAGGAGAATCAATTCCCAGAGACTTCTCTGAGTTGCCAGCACCTTATGACCACCAGGATAGATGCTGACTGTCTGTGCCTCCCATGAGTGTGGGACATGAGAGCAGCTTGCCCAATCCCAGGATTGTTCTGAACTGGCATAAAAAACATAGATCTCTATTGGTTCAAAGGCTGACAACTTGGGAGAAGGCCCACCCACCTGATCCTGCCATATTCAACCATGTCACAACCATATACCTTCTACCTGTGCATTAAAAAGATCGCTGCCCCATTCTCCAATAGCCCCTGCCCACTAGCTTTCTCTGGCTCCCCTTCCTCCTGGATCCAACTTCAGAGCTGTGCATACCCCCCCGCCCATCTCGTGTTTGTCTTCTCTGAGCAGTGCCAGTCAGATCCACGTTCGCATCCCCCCTGACTGCTGCCATATACAGCCTACCTCATCTGATGTCACTATGATCCTATGATCCTATTACTACTGTCTCTATTTTAAGGATGAGGAAATAGAAACCCAGAAAAGGTTGAATAACTTTTCCGTGGTCACACAGCCCAGTGGCAAAAACAGAGATTTGAAACAAGTGGTCTAGGCACCAAGCCCATTTCAGTTCGTGTCTTCTTGAGTTAATCATCTCTACCTCACAGTTATGTGATAGCAAACTGTCTCTCCAAAAGTTTAAAGAGAAAAAATTCACGGAATAAAATTGTTGACACATTGGGAATTGGCGGGAGTGGGGAGGAGGATGGAGCAGATGGAAGGGTCAAAAAGGGGGAGGAGAAGGGATTACAATGATGTCCTGACATATATATGTACAAAATTCTCAAGCTTAATGTAACCATTGTACATATATACCCCTAAAATGGGGTAAAAAGAAGAAAGACCTTGTCTATAAAATTTATGAAGTAAATTTTGTTGGCGTAAATATGCAGATATATCTGTGTATTTAACAGATGTCAATAGCCAGGACAACACATGCCCTCTCACCTATAAAAAAAGGTCCACTTGGCCTTTTCCTTTGCGTTTCTAGTACTCACTGTTGGGCTGTTAAGCAGAGGGATCATTAAGGGTTTGTATATGAATGAGCTGAGCAGATGGATGGGTGACTGAATGAATGAGTAAATGAATGCAGAAAAGGGGTTGGTCGTGACTCTGCCGCTGTGAGCTGTGAAATGTTTTCCTTCCTGTGGTCTTCAAGTTGAGGGTTGTCAGGGTGCTGCGTAGACACATGCGCAAAAGCCACAAGCTGAATCACCGCTGAAATTGCTGTTGTCGGGAGCAAGATGTAGATCATTCAAGCGCTGCTATAAAGCGGGTGTTCCCATAGTTAAAGCTACAGGCATCTGCAAGAGCTGTTACCCGATGGCAATGAACCTCCTCAGGTGGAAGCGAGAAAGCCATTATGCCTGTTAGTGTGTTTTACAACCTGCGGGCCATATGTAATGCTCACCACCTGGGAAGCTGAATTACCCTGGGGGCTGGGCGGGGCTCCCTCACCTCTTCGGTGTTTTCTTCTGGGAGGCATCCCTCACAGCCAGCCTGAGGCAGAAAGGGATGGTGTAGCTGTCACCCAAGGTCCCCTGAGCAGTAAACGTGGTCCCATCTGAGGTCTCGCACAATTTTACCTTGTCTATATAAAATCAGAGAAGAAGGTTGAAGCAGAACCAGCCAGAAACAAAATTGTAAAGTCCTCAAATGTCAAAGAGACCTAGACAAAAGTTGTGAGTGAAACTCTATGTGCCACCAATTCTATGAGGTATTTCTTGACCCTTACACTCTACCCCAAGCAGAATTCATCCAATAGCCTTGACCTTCACTGACCTACTGTGTACACTCATATGCACGGCTACAGTGATTTTTCACATGGCTGGCCAACTAAGAGAGGGGCTACATATGGCTTATTTTTTTATCTTCTTCTAGTACCTAGGAAAGACCTTGGAACAAAAATGATATTAAATATACATCGAATAGGTAAACAAATGAAATGTGTGGATATATCATGCTCAAGATTGATTGTACCCCTGAATTCTGATAGGTTTTGTAAGTATAATCAGAAAATGATTGATTAACTCTTTAAGGGATCAGTGGAAAGTGACACAGGAGTCAGATAACTGAACATAGTCAAATATCTATCTCCCCTTTTCAGGTACAGGGAAATAATGGATTCTGGAAAGCACCACGCAGGAAGCCTTTGCGCTGCTCGTTGGCAACATTTTAAAGTATGTTAAAAGCAACTTGTGTATGGAAGAACCCAGCAAACGCTGCCTCCCTCAGGCAGGTACTCAAAATTAATGTCATAAGTCCTAAGTCAAGGTGATGGCAGGTGCCCCTGGTGCTACGTGATCGTGACGGCACTTCACCTTTGTGGTCTTCTCCACACCTCCAAAACCCTAAACCTAGGCTAACCAGTCATCAGACAAGTTGAAATTGGGTCATTCTACAAAATCCCTGACTCATACACCTTAAAATTGTCAAGGTCATCAGAAACTCTGAGAAATTGTCATAGACCAGTGGAACCAAAAACATGATGACTAAGTGTAAGACAATGTCCTTGATGTGATTATGGAACAGAGGATAGATAGAAGGGTAAAACTAGAAAATACTAAGAAACCACCATATTTGGTTAATAGTAACATGTCCTTGCAATAGCGTAATAACACTGATTTCTTAGTTAGAACATTATGCGAATTTAATAGAGGGATCTTGACATTGAATAGACAAGATCTCATTGTACTATCTTCCCAATTTATCTGGAAACTTGAAACTATACAAAATTAAAGCTTTTTTTAAAGCAAGTTTTGCACAATGGAGCTACAAGGCAGAGATGGTGATCGGTCATGACTCATCAATATGAGATCCAAGCAGGTGGGCTCACTTGCTCCCACGGTAGAGTGAACAACGGACGGATCTCTGGAGAATGCTCAAGATTGATTGTCCTTATAAACTTGGACAGGTGTGGCTTGGGAAGCCCTGTGCTCCCTCCTTGGCTCAGGGAACCTCTGCTACAGGAAGTGTGTTTACCCAATCTGAATCTGTTGTGGGTTGGATCTGGAATGTTTCCCAAAAGTCTCATGTACTTGGATATTATGGATTGTTTATGGAACAATATACTGTTGGAAGATTGGGACCTGGTCTGCAGTACGGATTATAGGTATGTGGTGAGTGCTTAACACACCTTCTATGCCTGGAAGAGGTAGAACATGGGCTGGACCAGGGGCAGATCACGGGGATGGGCCTGGAAGGATATATAAGCTGCTCCCTGCCTTCCTTATGTGTCTAGACTCGCCTTGACTTGGACTTGGCTTCCAGTTAGTAATATCATGAGGAGCTGCCTCCACCTCTGCCTCTACCATGTATTTTCACTATCACCAGCCACCCTTAGTGGACTGTGACATTCTGAAACTGTGAACTAAAATAAACTTTTCCTCCCTTAATTTGTGAATGTTGGATCTTGAGTCACCACAAACTGGATGTAGCATGTGGTCACAAATTCTTCCCTTGACCCTTACCTATTAAACTACCTTAGTGATCAGAAAAGATGGATATATCAAACAATATAATTTAATTACTAAAAATATGTGAGCACCTAACAAAATGGAAATGAACACCTTACAGGAAAAATACTTCCTATGCAAGTAAAGGGCAATAAACCTAATTAAAGAGCCATTTAATGGAAAGAAGGGGGAAATCCTTAGATTTGATTGGCATGAAGAAGATAATAAGGGTGGCAAGGTAATTAATTATAAACTTGGGCTTCATTAAGTATACATGCTTAAGAGAGCTACTGACATGCAGCCCAAAAAAGGATGGCCAGGGTAAGAACAGTTCCAAGAGGAACAGATGGAGGAATCACCCTAGAATTGCAATTTGGAGCGAGAGATGCAGGGTATCCTGACAGCCGCATTCATCACTTGCAGGGCTGCCAAAGTGTCAGCCCTGCCTCTGTGAACCTTCCCTTCCTACACTACCCCTGGCCAAAGCAGATTCTCTCCAGGTGAGATGATTTGTCCTAGCTAGTAGTGTCTGGAATTAGTCTGAGACCCCAAGTCCCCAAGCCTGGAATATTTCAGACCAGTTCTTCTCCATTTGTGATTTGCATATGAATCACCTTGAAGTCTTCTTAAAATATAGATTCTGACAGCAGATCTAAGCTGGAGCTTGAGATGCTGCACTTCTAATAAGTTCACAATAGAAAGGAGTATGTCTCTCAGAGAGGCACCCAGAGCAAGCTGCCCCTCAGGAGATTCAACAAGTACCAGTCGTTTATCATTATTTTTACTACCAATCATTGTGAAGGTCATCTCCCTTCTGAACAAAGCCCCCTTAATACTCCTGCCCCTGCCTGACTATAAACATTGTCACTGCCTACAGTTCCCTGACTCTTTGCCTACCTGGAAGCCAGAACAAATTTCATCTCTTAGACCTCGACCTAAGACAGGCCAATTTCATCCCTCTGACTACTAGAAGTGCGTTTTGCATTTGTGCATCTGCTAATAGCATCATCAGTCCGACCCCCCATGGATTGTCCTGCCTCCAACTTCTTCCTTTTCCTATCATCAGCCCTTGTTTTATTAATGAGTTAAACAAGTTGTGCCAGCACAGAGCTAGGATAAGCGGGTGGTGAAGATAACATGAAACATTATTTCCTTGAGTTCATCCATGGAAAGAGGCTGAGGTCATGCATGACCTCACCACTGCAGGGTACCAGTGAGGGCTAGACCACACTTAGGGATGTTTTGCACGCGATTCCTGTCCAACAGAGGAAGGAGAAGATACAAAATTTACTGAGAATATTTAAGATGTACTATCTCAGCAATTTTCAAATATGATACATTATTACTAACTACAGTCATTATGCTGAAACTAAGGCCTTTAGAACTTAATCTATCTAATTGAAATTTTGTTCAACATTTGACCAATATTTCTCTATATCTCCCCACTCCTTCCTCTCAGACCCTGGCAATCACCATACTACTATGAATTTCACTTTTGTAGATTTTTCATGTAAGTGAGATCAGGCAATATTTCTCTTTCTGTGCCTTGCTTATTTTACTTCATATAATGTGCTTCAGATTCAACCATGTTATTGCAAATCATAACATTAACATTGTTTGTTTGTGTGTGTATATGTGTGTGTGTGTGTAAAAATGGTACATAGACCTACAAACAGGTAAAGCTGTCTACTGGCACTTGGCATGATTCTCCATCTCGGCCATTGTGAAAAGTACTGCAATAACCATGGAGAGATCTCCTCACCATACTGATTTCGTTTCCTTCATATAATACCCAGTAGTAGGATTGTTGGATCAAATGCTAGTTTTATTAGTAGATTTTTGAAGAAGTTTCATGCTGTTTTCCATAATGGCTACACTAATTTGCATTCCTGCCAACACTTGTTATCTTGTGTCTTTGTAATGCCATTCTAACAGGTGTGAGGTGATAGTTCACTGTGGTTTTAATTTTTATTTTTCTGATTATTTATGATGGTGAGTACTTTTTCGTGTACCTCTTGACTGTTTGCATATCTTCTTATGAGAAATGTTTACTTGGGTCCTATGCATTTTTATTCCTTTTTTCTAGTGCAGGGTTTAATCCCAGGACATCATGCCTGGTAATTGTTCTGCCACTGAGCTACAACCCCAGACCCTTTGCCCATTGCCTATTTTTTTAAATCAGGTAATTTGGTTTTTTGCTATTGAGCCGAATTCCTTATATTTTGGATACTAATCCAAGAAATTTGAAACTATTTTCTCCTATTCTATAGGTTGTCTTTTCTCTCTATTGGTTATTTTTTTGTTCTGAGGAGCTCAATATAATCCTGCTTTCTGGTTTTGCTTGTGTAGTTTGTATGCATGAAGCCATATTCAAAAACTCAATAACTTTTCTTCATGTTTACTTCTAGTAGTTTTGTAACTTTGGGTCTCACATTTAAGTTGTTATTCATTTTTATTTGATATTTGAATATAATATGAGATAAGGGCCCAATTTCGTTCTTCTGCATGTGGATATCCAGTGTCCCCAAAACCATTTATTACAAAAACTATCCTTTAACCATTGTGTGTTCTTGAAAACTTTGTTGAAGACCGGTTGACCAGAAATGCATGGATTTATGCCTGGGCTGTCTATTCTGTTTCACTAATCTATATATTTCTTTTCATGCCAGCACCATGTTGTTCTGATTCTTCCAGCTTTGTTGTTTTGGGTCAGTTTTCTTAGCTGTCCAGGATACACGATAATTCCACATTAATTTTAAATTTTCTATACCTCTGAAAAACAATATTAGCATTCTGAAAAGATTGCATGACTTTATAGATCACCTCAAGTAGTATGGTCTTACAGTTTGAATAAGGAATGTCCCCCCAAAGCCTCATGTATTTGAAAAGTGATGGGATTATGGGGGTGCTATTTTCATTGGCAGAGTCATCTGTTGATGATCTCATGCACCGTTCAGAAGGGGAGATTGGTTCGAGGAGAGAGATCGCTGTGGATATGACCTGAAAGGATTAATTCTTGTCCTCAGTCTCTCCCCACTCTCTCTGCTCCCTTTCCACCACGCAGTGAGCTGCTTTTCCCCACTCCAGGCCCTTCTGCCCTTGCTGACCAACCTTGCACTGACTAAGCCCTCTGAACTGTGAGCTAAATTCAACCTCCCCTCCTTTAAGTTGTGAGTGTTGGCTATTGTTACCTAAGAACAGAAAAGTGACTAAGATGTATAGTTGTTTTAATAGCATTTATTCCAATTTATAAACACAGATATCTTTCCATTTATTTGCATCATTTTCAACTTCTTTGGGTTTTTTTGTAGTTTTGTAACATTTTTTATTTCTTTGCTCATTGTTTTATGGTTTTCGATGTATAGTTAAATTTATTATCTAATTTTATTTCTAAGTATATGTTTAATGCTATAGTAAGTAGGATTGTTTCTTTATCTCTTTTTTTCCTTGATAGTTTACTTTTAGTGTTTAGAAATGCTTCTTTTTTGCGTGTCAATCATGTATCCTGTGATATTACTGGATTAATTTACAAGTCCTGATAATATTTTAGTGACATCTTAGGGCCTATACAGACCCAACCTCAGCTGTCCCCAGAGTGGGCAACGACCTGGAACACAGTGATCCTTTCAGCTGAGAGTAAATGCTGAAGAGGAAGTCAACGGAGAGTCATAAGTCAGCAGCACTCCCAGATGCTGGAAGACAGTGCTTCAGCACTGATGGGGCAGATAGACCTCACCGCAGCCTCCACTATAAACCACCACTCTGGAAGAAAGGGAGAGAGAAGCCAGCTGGAAAAGAAACTGGCTAAGTCAGCTAAAAGAAGACATCTGAAGGAAAGGAAAGCACATTAGGTTGCTAGAAATTGAGCAGTGACTCTTTTATACTCTGCAACAACATTTGCAAATGTTTTTAATCTTCACATTTAAATTAATATGGTTTTGGCTGCCTGATATGGATCAATAGTGTACTAAATATGGATTTCCACGCAAATAGCTCTACGGGCCTGTGTGGTCAATAATATGTGTTATTAAAGCTCCCTAAATACATATTTACAGAGATGAACCAAGAGTCCAGGCTTTGAAAGGTTCCCCCAATGCCCGTTGGATCCTGGGAGCTCAACAACTTCATACTCCAGAAGTAAAAGAAATGGGACTCGCAATGGCTATGGAATCCAGAAGTCTGCCTAGAAGTAAATACCAAGACACTTCTCCTAGGCCAGAGGAGGACTTCACAGCTTTATCTCATGCACCTTAATAGAATTAGCTCATCGATAGAGTGTACCCTAAACCCTATCACTGTACAGATGATGAATCTAAGGGTTAGAGAGATTAAAGGTACTGCATCTCAAAATAGACCAGTCAGTGAACAGCTCTGTCCTCCTGGTTAGCACAGTAGAATGGAATCAGAAGGAACGCTGAACCCTCTGTATATCCCTGCCAGCTGTGTAATCTTGGACCAGTTGCCTTACCTCTTTGTATCTGTTTTCTCTTTCACAAAATAGAAGTAATGAAGTAGTGCCTACATGGTGGATTTGCAAAACAATTCTCTCCAAATATTCAGTCCAATGCCTGCCTAAGGTGTCTAATAAAGGTAAGCCATCAGTGCTACTATCATGGTATTTCTTTCACAATAGGCCTTTAATACAATTTAAATGTTGGTGTCCCCACAATATCCGTATGTGAAGCCTAATTTTCAAGGTGATGGTATTAGGAAGTGGGGCTTCAGGAGGTAAATAGCCATGAGGAGGGAGCCCTTGTGAAAGAGATTAGTGCACTTATAATAGTCATAGTCTCTCTCTCTCTCTCTCTCTCTCTCTCTCTCTCTCTCTTCCTCTATCTCTTCCTCTCCCTCTTCCTCTCTTTCTTCCTGAAATAAATGCCTATTGTTTAAGCCACCCAGGTTATCGTATTTGG
Organism: Ctenodactylus gundi; assembly: GCA_004027205.1. NCBI lineage: Eukaryota > Metazoa > Chordata > Mammalia > Rodentia > Ctenodactylidae > Ctenodactylus > Ctenodactylus gundi. The sequence goes on from PVKB01001040.1 coordinate 326,810, forward strand.
TTATGGTACTGTGAACACAAGCTAAGGCAGCTGAAGCTTTTCTGTCATTCTACTTATTATTTCCTACAAGATATCTTCAAAATTCAAAGGCAGGATTTTCCTGTTCTGCTTCTGCTGTAGGAAAACAGAGCTTGATTTTTCCTCTTTGTGAACAACCTCCTTGAAGTTTCTGCTCTTGACTTTTCTCAGGTGCCAAGCGTGGCTCTACTCTGATCATCTCCCCTGGCAAAGGTGGGAAGGAAAAGTGGGAGCTTCATTTTTTAAGACAGGATCTTTTTGTGCAGTCCAGGCTGGTCCTGAAATCACTATGTTGCCTAGAATTGCCGAGGACTTAGCAATTCTGCCTCAGCTTCCCAAGTGCTGGGATCACAGGCATTCATCACCATGCCCAGTTTTATGTGGTGCCAGGGAATCAAACCCAGGGCCTTGCACTTGCTAGGCAAGTGCTTTAACCGCTGCACCATTTCTCCAGACTCTAGTGAGGGCTTCTTGATCTTTGTCCGTGACCTCTGATGAAGCTGGAATTTCTTGGGAGAGATTCACATCCATGTTTGGTATTATAATATCTTATAACATCACTAGAGGGGCTGGAAAGACCCCCCACACACACCTCCTGCTAGCCTAAATTTAAGTGTCCAAAGCATATTTATATGGGATTCTGAAATTGCAAGGCCTTTCTTGATATTGAGAAAATTTCTCACAAATGCAGAATTCATAGATGTTAATATTTTTTAGATTTTTGTTTAACAAAAGGAATTAGATTTTTAAATTCTCAGTAATTTTATGAAGAGCAAGGTTAAGAATTCTGCGCTTCTTCAAATGAGACAAGTGGCTTGAGAAGTCACAACCAGTGTCAATGTCTCAGATGGAGCAAGTTTGATGTTCCCTTACCAGGGCTGAGATCAGGAGCAAGGGGGGGCCGGGGGGAGGTGGGTAGAAAGAAGAGCTGAGCTGGAAGCAAGTTTGCTGCCTGGGCACTGGCCTAGGCAGTCAGACCCTAGAGACTCAGAGTATTAGCACAAAAATGTATTAAGAATAGTCTAAAAATGTTGGAATGTGACAGCTGGGAGGAGCAGGCTGTGAAAGGGAGTCTTGACTTGTCTTTTCCAAGATCCGCTTTCAGGTCATGCCAGGCCAAAGGATGCCCTGCAGCACAGCGACCCTGTGGAAGTGGCCATCTCAGAGCACTCTCGTTGTTCCCAAGATGGAATAGGGGAGGTGAACCCAAACAGAATCTGTCTTGATTAGGAGTCAGTCTCATTACAGCCCAGCCTCACTAGCTCAGCAACAACCAAACACCCATTTCTCTCTCCAAAGGTCAATCGATAGGATAAATGTCTGCACCGAGGTCGTCTGGCGGCCAGTCCATCACCTCCCACAGCCACGTGTCCTGCCAGCTCCCTATAGCGTCTCCTCATTCTCGGAGCACCTCCTCACTTGAAGCGGCAGAGCGTGGCCAGATCATTCCAAATGGTAAAGACTCGGCCGCAGCGAGGACACTCAGCCGCTTCTTCTCATCTTCCAAAGGTTCGAGACTGAGGTGACATGATCATATAGAAAAAAAAAAAAAACCTCCCCTTTCTACTTGTCATCAGCCACAAGCAGGGGTGGCCCATGGAGGTGGTATCTGGGCTGTGTCTCACTTCCCAAGAGACAGCCCACATGAGCCAATGTCCTCCCAATCATAGAATGTGGTTAGAATATGCCCAGCTGAAGAGAGACACAGGGCATCTTGGGTCCTGGGGCAGGAGGTGTTGAGGTACCACGGCCTCATCCTTCTCTACCTTGGCACCCCATGGGAGTCAATAAACCAACTGGACCATCTCCCTGGCATGAGGGCTAATTTATCAGGACCAACTCCAACAACAAAGGATGAAGTGCTTGTAAACACAGAGTGTTTCTGAGAAGGAAAAGGCCAGAGGTCAGGAGACCAGAAGTCTAGTTTTAAATGTAGGCATTAACTGACAAGGTTGTCACCAGTAAGTACCTTGGGCTCTTCATGCCTCAGTTTACTCATCTATAAATGAGCTTTCTAGTCCAGACTCCACATGACCCTTCCAGCTCTAAATAGACAGAGGAAGTGTATTTCACAACACTGAGTGCCCATAGGCATCACACTTAAGATCTTACATTTCAGGCAGGATTTAGTGTTTCATAATAATTGAGATTGACACTCCATACTCCTGTTTACTGCTGATGTCTTGAGTCGGATCTTGCCATTCTAGGCTTATGGGAACAACTGTTTTCCTTCCCACGTCACTTAAAGACTCAGCTCCCTCCGGTATTCTACTCCTGCCTCAAAGTCTTTTCATTTCCTCAAACTCTTCACTTTCTCCTGTACATTATACTCTTATCACCTACCTGATTCTCTTTTTCCGTGCTATTCAGTAGAACTTCGTGTGTGTGTTTAGAGTCCCTTGAGGACAGATGTTGAGTTAAGTTTGCATCCCTAACTCAGCCAGCTCATGAACTATTTTCAGAATAAACAAATGCATGAGGGACTGGGAGAATGTGACAGTGGCTAGAGCACTTGACTAGCAAGCACAAAGCCCTGGGTTCAATTCCCCAGCTCCGTATGAGTTGGGCACAATAGTGTACACCTGTAATCCCAGCACTTGGAAGGCTTAGGCAGGAGGATTGCTATGAGTTCAAGGCCATCATGGACTCCATAGTGAGTTCAGGACCAGCCTAAACACACACAGAATAAGACTGTGTCAAACACACACCCCCACACACACATAAATAAATAAACACGTAACCTGCACTCAGAAACTTCCAAATTAGAACTTCCACTTGTGAATATCTAAATAATCATTTTTTACTTTAAAACAGTTGAGGGGTAGATGCAGATAGTCTGTGAATACGTGTCCCACTTTTCTGACCAACAGTCCTAGTTTCAGACACCCTGAAACTCTGCATGACTGTGTGACTCACTGCTGTCTAACCGACTGCTAGCAGATTATTGGGTGGAACATCCAGAAGACTTATTATTTTCCTGATGAAAAGATACAGACTATGCCGACAAGCAATGCCTTTTATCATTCGCAAAGCTCCCACCCTTGAACTTGGGGTGATCTCTGGTAGTGGAGGTGGAGAACCTATCCTGGTCTAGCTGATGGCCCAAAGGCCACATGCAAGAGATGACAAGGAGAAAAAACAGTCTGCACCTTGACAATTTGCCTGAATAGCTACTTTTGCTCTGGACGTATTCTTGCTCTGTTCTTCGTGGGAGAAAATTAAAGTACCTAATTATTTGAGCCACTAGAGTCAGGTCATGCCACAGGCAGCCAGATATAATCCTATCTGAGTCACCCACAAATGAATAATATGACTATTTAGGCATCCAAAACACATGGATTAAAAGCCTACTATGTGTCGAACACTAGATAAGTGACTTTAATTTGATATATTGGAGTACAAATAAGAAGACAACTCTGCTATTTCCCTGAAAGTAAGAAATTTCCTAAGTGACAAATGCCTCATGGCAACTTCTCAGTAACCCTTTGGACTTGTTCTTTACTTTTTTATTACTCATCTTCTGGGAGGTCTGCTTGAACCATATGAAATTGCTATTTTCATAAGTAAAATGTATGTATGTATGTTCATGTCCTATGTCCTGTGGTTTAACTTAAAGCACACTCCTATTTAAGCCCTCTAATACCCACAAACCAGAAGAGAATATTCTCCTTAGAAAAAGAAAAGCAAGTCACCTCCTACCCCAGAGCTTCAGTTTCTTCTCCTATACAAAGGGAAAGAATCTCTCTAAGACCCCACAGCCTAGAAGGTATAAGCAATGGCCCATCACCCTACTCTCTCATTAATGATGCCAGCCAAGCTCTGAGCGCTGTTGCTCACCGTGATCTCATGTAAATCACAAAATCAGTTATGGCTGGTGGCCTAGCAATTTCAAAGAGGCCTTTCTGCCATCCCTGGGGGCCTAACGCCGGCAACACTGCCCTTATCTTCCAGTATTCCCAATAAGAGCAGCAGTGTGGGGCTGAATGAGAAGGCACAACCCCAAACCAGTCTCCTGGACAAGTCCCCAGAGGGACAGGAGCCTCCACAACCCTACCTGTGCTTCCCCACTAGGGAAAAAAAAAAAAAATAGAGAGTACAAAATAATGACATCGCCTTGATGATCAACCACAAAAACACCAAAAAAGTACTCACGTGATTGCAAGCTCTACAGTAACAGCCGAGGGCAAAATTTTTTGGGACGTGGCATCAAAGTTCATTTAAATGTTCACTTCTATTTATATTACCTCACAGTTGTAATCCTAAAGCTATTGTGGGATAGCACAAGCCAAGGAGACCAGAGGAAAAATCCAAAGTTCTAAAGACATACATTACTACTTAAATTCCAAAGATACTCGTTTAAAGCGAGGACATTTGTGCAGAGACTGAGCCAGCTCCCAGCATCTCTCGCTCTTATCCTTGGGAACAGCTGCTACCTCCCCAGTCTGTCAGCCACCCTTTCCTGATTAATCCATCCTCCCTGGTGAGGGTGGCTAGGCCAACAGCCCCCTCCCCCTGCCACAGGGGCCATCCAGAAGGCAAGTTTCTCTGAGTGAACTCCAGGGTGAGGTGCATCAAGGGGGTTAATTACATCAGCCCCCATGCTACCTCCAACCCAGCACACTGACAATTTGGCAACTGCATTACTGGTACAAGAACAATATGCCCAGCAGCTGGTGGCATAGAACTCTGATTTATTAACAGGAATCCTGGGATGGCAGCCAATGTGCCCCTCTTTCCAGAGGAGCAGCATGGCCCAGCAGTCAGCTGGTGTACACCCTCAGTCAGAGCCCTGTAGAAAGTAGGGAACAGAAATTCTACAGTGAAATCTTATAATTTCATTTCTTCTGGGGGCCTAAGATTGTTTCCATAAGACAGGCAACCCTGCTAGGAGCGATAACATGTTAACACCTAGTTAGCCGTGTCTACCTCTGGGTGAATGTTTCGCTTTATTCAGCCAACCACAAAGCATGTGTCAGGATGGGACTCAGCACAGGGATGTTAGGGTGACATTTCAAAGCCTAGGAATGAAGTCCCAAGATAGGGCATAAAAGGTCAAGGTCATCAAGAGCACAGGCAAGCCTTTTACAACAAACAAGTGAATGTAAGCACAGAATGTCCCTGAATCCTATGAGCCTTTATTGAGGCCAAGGAAGAGGTCATGGGAATTGCTGATCTCCCAGTCAAACTCAACAGAAATCTGAATACCCTGAACACCCAATATTTGCAACAAGACCCTGAAATGTGGTGAGTCTGGTGGATCTGAGCCCTGTGGAGTCTACTTTAAGGGGTAGTTAGTGTCAAAGCTGAATCAAGTCACAGGTCTCATCCACTGGGTATCACAGAGAAATGGAGCCTTGCTTGGTGTGGAATACTCACACATTCGGTGTCAGAAGTGTTATGAATAAAAAATTAAGTGATTCTTTTATTTCTCAAGGGTTTATTCAGTGTCCAATGTTTACTCTATCTTAATTGACCAAATGTCATAAAATCTGTTCCTGGAGAATCCACCAGAAATTAACTAGTGAATATAAAATTTGAAACTGCCATAATTAAACTGGTAGTCCAAGTTAATCTCCTCCCCATTTCTCTATCAAGTTCTTCAAATTAACCTTCTCACTTGAATTCATTTCATATTTGAATCTTCACAAGAGAGCCAATCTGTGGCCCTTCCAAAGGCAAAGAGTAGGACAAGGACCCCTGGAAACCGGGGCAGCATGAATCCTTAGTCTACCACATTTGTTCATTTTTAATGCTGGAATTAAACTAGTGCTTTAAAAAGAGCTCCGATGCCTTTGGTTAAACACATTAATATAAATGATTTAAAAAACTAATCTCCTAATGAGTTGAGAATTTTATATTGATTCAGTAATTACAAAGCATATTGAAAAATCAATGAAAAATACTCCTGAAATTCATATTGATTGGCTAATTCCAATAAGATTGTGTTGGACAGAGAAGACATAGTTAAGAATGCAAAGGTGTATGCACATTAACACGCTCGTACTAAAGGAAACGCAGGAGTGGACCTCAGGCGGCTGGGAAGGGACTTGTTCAGCACACTTGTTCCTGCTCTTCCTACGCACTTGGTTCTGGCTCTCAAAGCTGCTGGTTAATGAAACATAAGATTATTACTCCCCTGTGCATTTAAGTTTTCAGGTCTTTATACAATAATTAATTAGGATTATGTGACAGGAAGAGAATTTCCACTAGGAAAAGAAAAACTAATAGTACCGCTTTAACAAATGATGCTTAAACTCCTATTGACTCAACTTAATTTATTTAATCTTTCTACCTAGACCACCCTGAAGGTAATTATTCACTTTAAATACTTTTAAACTAGTATCTTTTAAATCTGGGATTTCTCACGTAGCCACTTAGTGTCTAATAAAGTAGGCTTCCTGGGAATGATGTGCTTCAAATTCTATTAGAAATGGATAGGTCCTTAAATCACATACCTCACTGGTTCTCAAAGTGTGGCCCTCAGATGGGCAGTCCGAATATTATGGGGATCTTGTTAGAAATGCAGATTCCCAGGGCCCAGCCAGATTTACTAATCTGGTACATCATGAAGTTAGAGAGTTAGAGACCCCCTGCATCAGCCTAATGTGACTTTTTGAGCATTTACTAATGAGGTATGATAAAAATAAATATATACTGAATGTTTTTAATGTATTGAAGTAAAAGACACATTATTAATAATCCGCAAAAATAACCTCTCCCTTTGAACACAATTATCCCATCGATCTCACCATTTTCCGAAGCAGAAGCAGTTTTGAAAGTCTTTTATTTTATTTTATTTTATTTTATTTTATTTTATTTTATTGAGGCAGGGTCTCACTATGTGGTCCAGGCTGATTCTGAACTCATTATGTAGTCCAGCCTAGTCTAAAACTCAATGCTATCCTCCTGCTTCAGCCTCCCAAGTAGTGAGACTACAATGAGGCGCCATCATGCCCTGCTTTTGAAGGTCTTTATCATGAGTGTCTTTTGGTGTGCTCTCACAGCTACATCGATGTCTTGAATCAATTCAAGACTGATGAAGATTCAACTCCAGCTACCATTCTATAGGCCTATATTTTAAGAAAAATGAATTTGTTCACAGAAGCTTCATACTAGCGTGGTGATTTGAAACAGTAGAAGTCCTGCAAGCTTACCAGTTGACTCCTTTGTGCAATAGCATATTAGGGTTCTTCAGAGAACAGAATCAATAGGAGATGGAGATCAGATCATTATAGATATAGATTAGGTCAACAGGTGATAGACAGACAGATGATATACAGATAGAATTTGTTCATACATTATGGGGCCGAGAATTTCTGTGATTTGTCATTTGATGGTTAAACACCCAGAAAAATCAGCGATGTAGTTCAAGTACAAGCTCAAAGGCCTGAGAATCCGGGTGTTGATGGTGTAAGTTTCATCCAAGGGCAAAATATCATTAACACAACTCAGGCACCTCCACAGAGAGAGCAAATTTTCCTTTTTCTCTTATTTAATAATTTGGATGAGACAATTCAATGGAAAAGACAATCTGCTTTGCTCAGTCTACCAATTCAAACGCCAATCTCTTCCAGAAACACCATCACTGACACATCTAGAAATCATATTTAGCTGATTTCTTGGAGTCCCAAATAGATACTTTCAGATTTGCCCTGTGAGGGTCACTCTGTGGAATTCCATGGGGCAAGAAAGGGAAATGCCTTTCATTCCCATGGGATTTTGACACACTCCACCTAGTAAGCACCATGGCTGCATCTCAGTTCTGCAAAGCCCGGGTAACAGAATGTGAATTGTAGGTGAAAAGAATTCTCTGGGATTGATGGGGAGGAAAGTCATAACAAATCCTGGGTTGTACAGAATATGATTCATCTGGCAATACCAAGAGAATCTTGAGCTATGGATGACAAACTCTAGGTGGACCAAATTAAAGCCAAGTAAAAGAGAAGGCCATGGGTCAAAATCCTTACAACTCCACAGCTGAGCCCGAGGCCACCCAACCTGGCCTTTCCTGATTGCTTAGTCTCTTGCCACCCCCACACCCACCCATGCACACTGTTTGCTTAGGAGATGAGGTTATTTTCAATAAAATAAATGTTTCATATACTGGCCTCGAAGGCCTCCAAAAGGATTTTCTCACATAGTTTGCAATAGGATGCCATCATCAAAAAGACAAAGTACTTGCAAGGAGCATATTTATTTAGAAATTTGGTACTCGCAAAAAAATAAGTTCTTATAACACAATGTATTAAATATAATAAATCTCATTAGTTACAGCATATTATAGTTTTAAGCCTTATCAGAGGTTATCAAATTGCCTTATTTGGCTATATTTATATTAGCAGTTAATTATATACTCTTTAATAAGATAATTAATTAGTTGTTCACTATTGTCATTGTTCCTATCAGTCTTAGAACCAAAACTTGAACACAGAGCTTTTGCCCCGAGGCAAGTTCTCTCTCCATCACTGAATGAGATCTCCCTTCTAGCGGGAAAGAGATGGGGGGGCCCAAGTAGGCTTTCTTCTGTGCATGCACAGTTTCGCATTCTCCATGAAAAGGTTTTAATGAATAACAATTTTCATCAAATCTTTAAGTAAAAATGGGAACTACAAAATATGTAATATCATTCCTAAAATTTTCTCTGCCTCCTGCATACCACCATGTACTCCCCCAAGATGTCTTTGTCTCAACCCTCCCCTTCCCTCTCCTGTCTGCTGGAAAATATCCACACAACTATTTCATACTAAGAGATTAGGTAGAGAAAATAGTTTCCTTACCCTGTCTCAAAAGTATTAAATTGGTCCTTGCCCAAAAAAGTACTGGAACTTCTATCACTCATAGTCAATAACTTAGGGAATTTTCTCAGCCACTAGCAAAAGAGTGGTGTCATGGTCCCCTCAGCTGCTGGGCATAGCTGATCTTGACTCTGCTAGGTCATTGTCCCTTTTTGGCAAGGTTTCCCCTTTAAATGGCCTAATCAATATTCATTAGGTATTGCCAGCTCCTTGTCTTTCCTGAACTGATTTATCCACCATGCTATAAAGCCCATTAAAAATTAATTCTCTAATACATAAGGGCTCAAATTGGCTGTTCGGAGGTTCCGGATACAGTGCAGATGGTCATTGCCTCTAGGAGGAAGAAACTCAGAGACAGGGACTGTCCAGGAGAAGAGCACCCCCTTCTCAGATCCACATGCAAGGAGACTCTACCAGCAGACCCAGTGACATTCATCTGCCTCAAGAAAAGTGTGTCCCAATGCTTTCCAGATGGGAAAGGGATGGCTGATCTGTTCTTTCTAACCAAAGACCAGAAAACAGAAGACTTGGGCAATCCTCCAACCCAAATTGCCCTGTCTGGAAAGGAGGAGGATGAGTGATATTTTTTGTACAGAAATCCCAGCACTGCCAGAGGACACAGCCCTGTGCAGCTCTGCGGGCCTGTGCTGGCCTCTGCTTTCCTCTAGTGCTTCTTTTTCTTTCCAGCCTCTGGGTGTAGATATTCCTCAAGGTCCTCCTTCTCCCTCAGCTCTCTTTTTCTCTTAGCAGTCTCCTAATTCCAGTGATCATCTATATGCTGTCAACCTTTAGGCAAGTAAAGTCTATAATGAACACCACTATATGTTAAGCACCGTCTTCGGAGCTGGAGATACACAGCCAATCCTGCCTTCTGACACTCCAGTTCCTTTGAGTTAAGAGTGGATTAAAACATATAATCCCAGTAAAGAGGAAGCTCAGATGCAGTGGAAGCTCAGGGCAAGAGGCACTAACAGAGAAAGACAGGGAGTGGACATGACAGAACCTTCCAAGCAGATGCTATAAGTCTGGTAAAAGCCCAGAGTGACACTATGGGCAGGGGCCAAAGAGACCCTGAGGAGGTCAGGCCCAGAGGAAAGGGAGAGCTGCAGGCTTTTGTAGGCCAGAGAAGAATTTAAAGTGAGTTGTGATCAGGAAGTGAGCAAAGTTAGATGGCCAGGATTTTGAATGTGGTCAAATTTTAGAGAAGTCCCTGGAGCTTGACTATGGAGAATAACAGGAGAGGATGTAGAATGCACCTGGGGACCAACGGAGGCAAACTCCAGGTACCAGGCGATGGTGGCCTGGCCTAGGGCATGACTGTGGAGGTGTCGAGAAGTAAGATACAGAGAACAGAACGGAGGGAATCCAAAACTTGACCTCTGTTAGGTCCCAGTTCTGGAAATAGAGCCACACAAGACCGAATAAGTGGATGACTGTTGGGGGGAAGAACTCAGAAAACAGGCTCTGAGTCAACCTAAAACATGATTAACGATGGTTGGTAGACTAAGTAATACACTGATTTACTTGAACCTAAAAATATTTTTGCAATGTTTCATAATGTATCATTTAAAAACCTAGTACCTGCTCACATATTAAGTTACTCCAGAAATACTTATTAAATACCTACTGTACCAACGCTTGGAGCTGATGATAAGATTTTTTTAAAAATGAATATAGACCAGGCCTTCCAGGAACTTGTATTTTGAACCACCTTGATGGCATAGCACAGCATTCCATAAAAGGCAAACAGGAGGAGATAGGTGCTATTCCCTCTTCTCTCAGTGAATTGTCCTCCAAGCACACCATTCACAAGTCCTCTCCTCCTTGGCACTACTGAAGAAATAGCCAGCTCCTATCACTGAAGTAGCAGTGCCAAGTCTTCTACATGATGATCAATATCATCTTTGGATGAAGGTCAGTACACTTCACTTCACAGTCTGACCTAGAGCCTGGCCTGCCCAGTAGGGCATAGCCATCCTTCTGACAGCAGAGCCTCCCACTCCCAAAAGTAAATTTCAAGTGCTTTGCCATATGCAAACTTAAAAATCCAGCTTCCTGGCCTTTGTGAACTATCCTGTGAACGTCTAGACAGACAGCAACATTCAATGGCCCAGGGAGGAGGAGGAGGCCTGAGACTTCTCAAGTGATGAGGTCTGAAGACAAGAGCAGAGATATAGCTGAAAATCCTAAGAGGCATGAAAACAGACATGATGTGATGTCTCCGAGGTTAGAGTTTGACCACTGTGCCTCCCAACTTTAATAAAAGAAAGGTGTGGTCAAAATAAAACCACCAACAAGAGATAGAAAGTCCAAGATAAGGAAGCAGGCAGTAGCATTAGGTAGGAATGACTTTTTGGGAAATTCTTAACGAAGTTGAGAGTGGGAGTGAGTCCAGAGTTTCTGGACCTTTTCAGTTGGGGCCACCAAATGCCTTATTTCAGGAGCACATGCCAAGACTGGCTCCTGCCCCTGAACCAATGGACAGCCTAAGGTGACATTTCTCGTATCAGGACACTGATGCCCACAGCGGGCCTGGAGGACTCCCAGAGGTCTCCATTCCAATCCATTCTAGCCCAGAAAGATATGACTGCTTTCCTTATCTCCAGTCTGAAATTTATACTCACCAGTTCTGTCTGTCCGTGTGTATTGGTATACTTCCTTTAAGGAGATTTGCATCTCATTCCATTGTTCTCGGGACTTAAGAGACAAGGCAGGTCCCCTACCTGAGAGCCAGCAACTTTAATAGATGTGGCTTGCTGCACACTCTCTGGCTAGAAGGCTGGTGTGAAGAAAACCTTTGGAAAAACCACCAGTCACACTTCCTTTATCTCTTTATCAGCTCAGAGAGATCACGTCTTTGCCAAGGGCTGGTGTTCAGTTCACGGGCTCCTGATAGCAATAATCTCCAGGGTCCACGTCACAGCGGGCTGACTCCTTCTTTGGCCTAGCCTCAGACTCAGCTATCAGCCCCAAGCTCCCCTACTACATTTCTTTGCCTGAGGCCATGGCCGTACTATAAATGGGCTGATTGATCAATTTCCTCATTACCCTACCCCGAACACCTTTCCAGGGAAGTAGGAAGATATATCAGCCAGAGCCACCCATTTCCCCAGCAGGCACTTTCTCTCCCAGCCCCTCTGTGCTGAGCCCATCAGTGGAGAGGCCCGGAGTCTTGGTTCTGATTTCTTTCGCTGACAGCAGGGAGCCTGGCTGTCATCAGCTCATTGCCTTGCAGCTCCACCGTGTTCTTGGCAAAGTCATCCAGCCATCTTCCCACTGCATATATGCCACAGATGAGGGCACGCTGGCCCTACGGAGACTGACTATGACACCTTGGAGCCGTTCTAAACAGTGACTCCTATGCGCAGGATTCTACTGACTCCAAGAACATGGAACACTGGAGATTCGAGTCCCCCAGGTCTTTTCCTGTCCATTTCCAATATCCCTGTACTGCCCTCAGCTTCTCTCATTCATTTGCTTCTCCTATAAAGGGCCCACTGTGTCCTACGAGGTTTTGGAAATACCACGTGAATAGGACAGATGTGGCCCCTGCCCTCACAGACTTTACAGGAAGGAAAAGTAAAAACAGCCTTATTTGCATTTTGATGGGACACGGCTGGCAAAGAACCCAGTGCTTATCTGAAAGTGTGTATCTGTCAGAATTTTTGGTCCTACCTGCAGATTAGATTTGCAGCAAAGGACTTTTTTTCCAACACCTTCAAATCTTACTCCGTAAGTAATTTTGCATTCTGGCTCCCCCAGTATTCAGTGGGCCTGCCTGCTTGCCCTCCTAACAATTTTCTTCCCTCCCTCCCTCCCTCCCTCCCTCCCTCCCACCTCCCTCCCTCCCTCCCTTCCTTCCTTCCTTCCTTCCTTCCTTCCTTCCTTCCTTCCTTCCTTCCCACTATACCAAACAATCGCAGCCCTCCCCGGCTCACTTGCCGTCTCTGTCCCTTCAGCTCGCTTCGCCTTCAATCCACCCCTAGCTGGAAGCAAGAGCAGCAGACTAATTTCATTTCTCTTCCTTGGTGAGTCCATCTGTGACAACCCTTTTTATGCATTTAATTCATTCTCAATTTCTCATAATCAGGGGGATGGTATCCCCTAAGGTTAGGCAAGAGCTTGTCAAAAGAGAGAGACAGAGAGAGAGAGAGAGAGAGAGAGAGAGAGAGAGAGAGAGAGAAAAGTAAGAAAGAAAAAAAGAAAAGGCGATGGAAATTCACAGAGGTAATCATAGTCTATCTCCACTTCCCACTGCCCGTGGAACTATTAACTAATATCGCTCTCTAATCTTTTTTGTACTTATTTATTTTGTAGCGAGAAACTAGCGTTATAAACACCCCTACTGTCAAAACTTGTCATCCCCATTACCTCTAGGCGGGCTTCATCTCTGTTATTCTAATTTCGGAGTTTCTCAAAATTCACAGCCGCTGGAAATTGAGTACAAAATCCATTATCATTTGTATATTTTAATTATGCAAATGAGGCAGCTCAGCTGCGATGTCCGGGACCTGCAGGGATGCCTGACTTGATTCTGGGTGATTACAATTTATCCAGTCGAGTCACTTTAATTGTAACAAGCTAATTACATTGTTTCATTTGGCTTTAACAAAAGAAAAAGGGACAGGAAGCTGGATGAGGCTGTCTCCCCCCAACAGACTGCTCGCTTTCCCCAGGCTGAGGGTGGAGGTGGTCAAGGGATTAGGCAAAAGGCCATCCTGCCCAATTCAAGGGGCCAGTGGAGAACTGCAGACAGGGCAGGCAGTGGGTAACAGCTCAAGGCACCTGTGACCTCTCAGGGGTGGCAGGAGGACTCCCTTTTAGCCAGGCGTTTACCCAGTGGGTGAGCCTGATATCGGAGAGATCGGACCTGTTCCAGAGGTGCCCTTTCCACTCAAGCCTTTCTTGACCCCCAGCGGATGGACCCATCAACTTCCCACTGTTGGTATATCATAGGGACGTTTCCACCTGAATCTGCTTGTTCCTCCCTGTACTGGGCAATGAGACCAGTAAGAACCCAGCGGAAGTCCCACCCCAGTCTGATAGAGGAGTCTGTGGGAACAGGCAGAGGAGTGGAGGGTAGAGACACGACAGAAGGAATTTGGGCAAATTCCACGAAGTGGAGGGGACGCTTTATGAACTTATTCATTAGGGTCACATTTTTATTTCTGTGATCAATGAGAAACATTTATGCATTCAAAGTGAAAGCACTTGTTTTCTCTCACAGTCATTACCACCCGCCAGCAAGAGAAGGTGCTTAGGTTTACAAGTGTGCTCAATATTTCAGCAGAATGTGTCACCGGGATCACAAGCCTTATCCACATTAACAAATGACCATTCCTTCTAACTAAGCTACACAGGGCCCAAATTAAAGAGCTCAGACAAGCAGCAACTCACGGCTAGGCTCATACTCTGGGGTGTTGCCAAACACTTTTTTTTCCCCTGCCAATTATTCCTCCCAACACAGAATCTACTATCCCTAAGTCTAGGCCACACAAAACCTATGGCCTTACCCGCCTAACAGAAGGCAACAGACTCAATGCCAACGTCCAGAAATTAGGGCATGGCCCAGTAACATCAGCTAATCAACCAAATCAATCAATGATTATTTGGAGTTTGTTGAAATGCTGTTATGGTCTCTGCGTTCACGGTGATCACATCCAGAAGACTGAGCAAGGTTTATGTGTTTGTAAAGGGACAAAGCAAGACACTCAGAGGAAGTCATGGAGATAGAGGTTGCCAGGACTGAGGTAGTCAGAAAAGCAATAGTTCTATTGTTGAAGAAGCTGGATTCTGAGTAAGGCAGAGTTGAACCTGGTCAGGGCTCTGGTCTTGATTTGATTCTGTTACAAAGGATGGCCCTGTGTGAGCATGAGGAGCTATAGATAGAAATCAAACATCTAATGCAGAGTTCAGGCTTTCGTGAGGGAAGAGATGGCTGGAAAGACGGTGGCAGAGGTGGAAAACGCCTCTGCTGAGCCAGGACAAAGAGCAAAGATGCTCGTGTTCAACCTCGTGGCACTGACTCGATGAAGCAAATGGCATGATCCTTCCCACAAATTTTAGCATGGAAAAGTAGTATATCCACCTGCCATGCATCAGTACGTTGAAAGAGCAAACAGCTGAACAAAGAGGCCCAGTGTCAGCAGGACCCAAGATGGCAGGTTTCTGGGGACAAATATGGGACAGACGTTGAGCTGTGCAATGAGAAAGATTTTGAGAAGGAGGTTGTGTCTTGGTGGATGGGCAGGAGGGAGAGCGTCACAGCAGAAACCGTGTGGGCAAAGATGCGATGGGAAAAAGAGCACAAGGCAGGGCCAGATGCTGAAGGGAGAAAGGTGGAGAAGCTGAAGCAGGGGCACCACGAAGTTACTAGTGCTGACGGCTGTCTCTGAGTTCCAGCTTGGTAATTTCTCCTCCTCCACCTTCTGGCTAGGCATTCCAAAGAGGAAACCTAGAGTGCCCATCGTGGGGTTGAATGATCAACAAATACACAGACAGACAGACAGAAAGACAGAGACAGAGACTGACAGAAACAGAGAGGGAAGCAGCTGCAACCTACTGGAATAAAATGAAATTTCTCCTCCCGAACACGCTATCCACCAACTGCACCACTGAGGTTATGATACTTAAGGGCTCAGAATTTGTTTTCTCATCTCTCTTCAAGGATACGGTATGGGTGAGAGAAGAACAGAATATCTACAATGAAACTTCCAGGTATGGGTCCCATGAATCAACAGTCTGGCATAATCATATCTAGCTAGGCGGTGTCAGTCTCTGCTTGGCATTTTAGCTCTGTGGTGGGGTGAATGGTTGGTACAAAAAGAACAAAAAAAAAAAAAATGAGGCTGCTGCTTCTGCCTGAATTCTCCAGCTCTAAGTAAATTAAAGCCAGATGCCCAGTTCCTCACCACTCCATCAGATGACTCCATGGAGTAATTATAATACTTTATGGGCATTAGCTCACTGATTCTCATCATGCCCTGGGAGGGAAGCGCACAGGATCATTATCCTCCCTGTACCCAGGGAGGGGGAGCGTCTCATTCTCTCCATGTGTGCGTCCTGACAGCACCTGTCCCCTGAACACAGCGGAAGGGGCGTGCCAGGACTAGCCGCACTCCAGGAAGATGGACGAGCTGGAGTCGGGGTTCTGGGAAAGGGAGCGCAGCGATGGTGGGAGATGAAGGGCCAGCAGCAGAGCCATGAGGCTAATGCCTCTACAGGGCAGGGAGTGAGCTGTGCTCAGCTCAGTGTCTGAGGGACGCACGGAACCGACTGCAAATACTGGAACAACCTAGGCTTGGGAGAGTTGGAAGGCGAGATGGAGCACTGAAGTCAGCCCAGGTGGAGCCGAGCCGGGGTGCCATCCCAGCGAGGAGAGAGGCACCCGGCTCTGAAGCTGAACATCAGGAAAGCACCTCCAGCTCCCTCACCAAAGTCTTCCTCACTTAGGAGTCAAACCTTACGTCGCTCTTTGTTTCAGCATCACTACAGTTCAGAATTGACGTTGATTCACTTCTTTTTTTCACTAGTTGGTAGTGAAGCCCTGAGACTGGACGTAAGTGACATAAGGACACAGCGCACAGGAGCAGAGTCTCTAGGACTGGATCGCATGTCTCCTAGCTTTCACTGGCCAGATCCTCCCTTTCTCTTCTTTCCCACCCTTCTCACGCTTAATAGGACCAATGTCACCTGGAATTTGGTTGTATGCACACACGCACACAACTCATTTATTCTCTCTCCAAGTACATCAGGAAGCCGGGAAGTGCCAAAACTATGCCTTGAGCATCTTTAGGGAACTCTGTGCCCAATCCAGGGTTCAGTGCACAGACAGGAAAGGTATCCAGCTTGACAAATGCACTGCAGCAGGCTGTGGCAGGGTTCCCATGAGACAGGCCAAAGCTCCAGGGAGAAAGTTTGGAAATCTTCGTGAGAGAGGCACAGGGAATCAGACAGAAAGCAAGCCGGGACGGAGATGGCAAATGTCTCCATTGTCCTCCCAGACTTCCAATGAAGCTGCCCCAAAGACAGGAGAGCACAGGAGAAATGACACCTACGGCGTCTCTGTGCCAGGATATTCACCAGATAACTGGCACAAGAGTGTGTCCCAGCATCCCCTGGAATTTTTCTATGGCACTGGTCACTCTCAGTGTTCATTCCTAACACCTCCTGACTTTCAGCTATTGATCAAAGGTAAAGCCCGTCCTCACACCCAGATAGCACAGGGATTAAGCACCCAAGCTACCGAGCCAACCTGCTCTAAGCACAAATCACAGTGGACCACTTATGAGCTGTGTAACCTTGGGCAAGTTTTTGAACCACTCTGTGCCTCTACATCTTTACCAGTAAAATAAGAGTAATAATGGTATATATCTCTTAGAATTATGAGTTAAACAAATCAATGAATTAAACCATACTTTGAAATTTTTCTGACCTTCACTTAGCACCCCAATAGATAGCAAACACTTTTGCTACC
This sequence comes from Ctenodactylus gundi, assembly GCA_004027205.1. Taxonomy (NCBI): domain Eukaryota; kingdom Metazoa; phylum Chordata; class Mammalia; order Rodentia; family Ctenodactylidae; genus Ctenodactylus; species Ctenodactylus gundi. Next base: position 344,099 of record PVKB01001040.1, read on the forward strand.
TAGTCCCACACTAAGTCTGTGAGTTTACTGAGTTGCAGGACAATTCCCTAAGTTGTGCTAAACACTGATTAAGTACCTGCTAGGTACATGAGATAGTGACAGGGACTGAGGACACAGAGGTCTAAGGCGCCCAGTCCCTGCCTCACAGGACATGGTGTCTAGCACAGGAGCAGGGAGCAGGGGTGGGGCTTCTAGCGACAAATCAGTTCTGATCCGTCTGAGGAGCCTCAGCTTGTAAGGGGCTGGCATTCCATGGAAACTTACCACTGAACCCTAAGATCAACCCCACGCCACAACACATGATGACATTCTATTCCAAAACAACGAGAGGCGCGGTTGGGACAAATACACAGAGGCTGTGTAGGCGTTTGAATAGGCGTTTGAACCAACAGCACGGCCAGGAAAGGGTAACTACGCACGCTTCACGTGGCCGAAAGTACGTGCATCTACAGGGTGACAAGCAGGGAAAGGGAAACCTTACTTTCTCTTCCCAGCAGTTCATAAAGGACCCAGGGAGGAGGATCCTGACCCAAGCCAAGCCAAACCACAAAAGACTTCAATCACAGGTCCTTCACAGCAGACCCTGATTCCAGGAAACATCACGAACCTCACACTTCAACTTTGGCATTTTCTAATGGGCAACCAGTTCTGTGAATGGCGAAGCTGGAAAGTGCCACCCTATCCACCTCTCTTGCTTGAAAGATGAAGACGTGGAGAAATGCAAAGCACCTAGATGGCTCCAGAGCCAAGACCGGAAGCTCGTCTCTAGCCTGCTGGAGCCAAAGGTCTGTCTGCGCCACCATGAGCCATGAGCCTTCGCTTGGAGGGTGCCTTGTATGCTTGTTTTGACTGATGCTCAGCCCTAGAAGAGCTTAGAATTAAAGAGGTCAAAGAAAAGAGACCACAGGCTGAGCCAGGGGTGCGAGCAGCTGTCCAGATTCCTCACTCCAGGACGGCTGGGAAATTTCCTGCCCCTCCCCACACTTATTCCACCTGCTCTGTGTCTAGCCTTTAGTAGGAAACAAGATTTTCCCAAAGTGAAACTAATAACTAAGAAAAGTGCCTGCCACTGCGTGCTGTTTGGGACCTCACGGACTCGGGGTCATCCAGGCAGGACACACATGAAGAGCACCCACGTCCCCCTCAGCCTGAATTGCCTTATTAGTTCCCACAGCCACTGGTAGTTTTATCCCCATTTTACAGAGGAAAAAACTGAGGCTTTATATATTTAGTAGTGAATTTTCTGTAGCTATCAGGCTGTTCAAGACAGGGCCAGTGTTCGAATTCAGGCCGACAGTGCTGATCACCTGCCCTCAGCTCTGCTAGCCCCACTACTTGATTTTTGCTGCTGTTGCTGTTGTCATTCTGTTTTGCTTAGATCCTTCTGGCCTATTTTGTCTTCAGCGTCTTACCATCTGGTCCTTCCGTGACAATGTAGTCCAAGCCCAAAGGGGGTACAAGGGAGTATGAAGGAAATCTTCAGCCACCGATGGGCCTGGCCCAGGGTTAAGCTCTTGCTTGGATAGGACAGATGAGATAGACCCAGGTGTGCAATAATAGGACAGGGACCACTATGCGGACCCAGAGGCATGCTGTGCAGGTCAGACCTCTGGTGCCAGAGGGGCGCTGTGTAGGCAGTGCCCAGGGAGGCGCCAGCACAGGACATGAAACAACAGCGCAACTTGCATCGGGAAAGAGGGAGACAAGTAAGAACGCGGGCAGAGCTAGAAAGGATCTTTTTCTCCCTTCCCTCGCTCTCACCCTGCTTCTCCATATTCTGCCTGAATAAACAGGTTTAACCTCCTGAACATGATTTTGTTTCAAATTGTTCAGGGGCGGGGGTGGGGGGTGATTTTTCTCTTTGTCTTCTACCTATACTGAATCCAGAGTCAGTATCACCACGACAATGACCTCCACAACTCTTCAAAGTGTAGGGTCCCGTCACTCCTTGGGTTCCCACCTTGAGGCCACCTCTCAGTCTCACCTCCAAAGACTGAAGTAAGGCAGCCCCACCCTCACCCTCCCCAACCGTGCAGACAGACAGGCAGACATGGCATCCGGGCTGTCCACACCAGCCCTCTGATGATGGCGGGCTCTAAATAATTAATGAGAATCATTTTGTCATGTGCTGACCCCTGGACACTGCACATCATTCATTCTGGTACTCTTGCTCTCCCTCTGACTTTCTCATTCTGGAAACTCAGGCTTCCCTCCTGGGTTCCCATCAAATACCCCATCAACTGACCTCTGTGTATCTGAAAAGCAGCATCATGCCAGCTACATCTCTTGGCGTCTAACAACCTTCACGACACAGAGAAATCGTGCAAAAGGCCAGGGGGAGTGGGAGGGCAGTGATAATGTTGGGCCCTGCCCCTGTGTCAGTCAGGAAATGTCCAAAAACCTACGGGGGGAGACCACCCAGCAGTGTCACAGACCTGGTAGGAGTCAGATGATAGGCTGAGTAGTCCTTCCCTCCCGGGGCTTACCCCCTCACTGAGAGAGAAGATTCACATAGGAAATAGTAAAAGAACTGTAAAGGTACCCCCAAAGAACCAGGGAAGATGACACAGATGTACAGTCCCAGTACTCTGGAAGGCTGAGACAGGAGAATTGCTCAGCCTAGGCAACTTAGTGACTCAGTAAGGCCTTATCTCAAAATAAGGAAGGACGAGGCAGGTAGCTCGGTATGAAGGCCCCGGCTTTAACCTCCCAGTGCTGTGTCAGTGTTTTAGATGGGATTACCTTCCGTGTCCCAGGCCTATGAAAGATGATTAGGAGGGACACAAGAGGAAACTGAGTCCTCTGAATGTCGTCTGCTCACAACCTACCTAGGGAAGGGAACTACTCAAAACCATTACAGAAAAAAGACACGGATTTCTAGAAGAAACACCTAAGCGGTGCTTCCAGTTACACCATGGGAGGGCAGAGGCGACAGAGTGAGTCCTGCTGCTGTTCTTCTCTTTAAACATTGTCTGCCACAGACTTCCTATAACACTGTATTTTCCATTTCTTCCACTTTTTACTTGTTTTCTTCTGAATACAGGACATTGAACACAAGCAGGGCCTTTGCACCTCTCAAATGTTCTTTAAGACACATACTCACTAATTTATGCCGGCAAGACTTGAACCTGCAATCCTCTCACTTTAGCCTCCTGAGGTGCTGGGATTACAGGTACAGGCCACTATCACCAGCCTCTTTTTACTTATTATTTAGACAGGAGCAACTTTGAAGTTCCTTACATGCAGAACTGAATCTGGAAGTCTCCATTACTTTTTATAATTTTAACACCTTTGTTTAAAAAAAAAAAGAGTCCAAATCAAAACTGGCCTATAAGCTTCTCTGACGAGCTGCACTATGTGTCTTGTCTGTTCTTTGCCTACAGCACCTAACGCAGTCTTCGAGTAGCAGAGCTGTTCAATCAAGATTTTCTGGACTACAGACAGCGATATTAGGGAGTTCAATGTAAAAGTGGTAAAGAATTATGAGGACAATAACCATAAAAATTAGCTTCAAGAAGGAATTGGAAAAGATTTACATAAAGTGAGGAAAAGATAGTCAAGAAAGAGAGTCTTTTTGCCTAAAGTGAGCATGTTTCGATGGGTGGAGGATGAGTGGGTAGAGGGGGAGGCATGCATGCACGCAGGAGCGGACAGGTAGAGGGGTTGGATGAGCAGCAGAATCAAAATTAGAGATGGAGGGAAGGAGCAGAGTCGGTGAACAAAGGAGCATGAGATAAAAACAAGCGATACAGCACGGAGCCGTGGCTCTGGCCTGAAGACTGGAAGGACAGACCTCTGTGTGGTAAGCACAGTGAGCTGTCCACTGTCCAGCACACAGCAGCTTCATCAGCTCACCCTACTGCTGCCGCTGCTGCTTTCTACTGTGCTGAATAAGCAGCTGCCAGGCCCAACAGTGTGGAGCACCAGAGTTGCTAGAGTCAGGAGAGAGAGCTAATACACTAGATCATCCCAGGTCCTGCCTGTTGGCTCAGATTCCAGTACAATAAGCTCACCCAGAAATCTATGTTCTTTTCAAATTGACAAATAATGGTATACATTGACTGTATATTTATGGACTACAATAGAACATTTTGACATCTATATGTATATATTATGGAATGACTGGGTTGAGTTAACTAACACGCCTATTACTTATTTTTTGTGGTACATTCATTTAAAAATCTACTCTCTTAAAAATTTTAAAATACACATTACAATATGATTAGCTAGAGTCACTGTTCTATGCCAAAGGTCTCAAAATATATTCCTTCTGCCTAAGACTTTGTGCCCTTTGACTAACATCTCAGCCTCTCTGCCCTGCCCCAGCCTCTGACATGACCCACCTAATCTTTCAAGAGTTCAGCTCTTTAAAATTCCACATATTAGTAAGATCATGCAATGTTTGTCTTTCTGTACCCGGATTAGCATGTATTCCAGCTAAGAAGGGGAAACATCCATAGTTCACAAATGACAAACTTTCCTTCTCTCTTAAGCCTGGAAAGTGTTATATTATGCAGACATATTGCATTTTCTTTATACATTCATCCACTCACATACATTTATGTTGATTTATTACCTTGGCTATTATGATACTGCAATGAATCACAAGAGTGAAGGTATACCCTTGACATCCCATCCCTGGTTTCAACTGGAATCTGTACTTTTCCCAAGCTCCCAATGGTTTCAGAAGAGTGCTGGGCTTGGGAGCCACTTGGTCTCAACAATCCCAGTGTCTAAGAATCTCTAGAACAGGTATTTCCACAACATTTCCTTAATTTCCAGCCTCTCACCCCCTTGCCTGTTCCCCACTCTGGGGTCATTAAGTTGGGTGGATGGGAATTTAGGCTCACTTCGCCATCCTTCCTTGCAGCTAGGAGTGATGATATGACCCCTTGTGACTGATGAAGTATAAAAAGAAGGCTTCTGCTTTAAGTTCCATAATAGTTGTGATCTGGGACTCTCACATCAGAGAGACCATTCAATGTTTCACCTTCTGCTTCTGACTTACATCACTAAGCATGATGTTCTCAAGTGTATTCCATTTGCCCGCAAAGGCCTCCCACGCTGTTGGACTTTATTGATGTACAGTATTCCATTGGAACTTAAAGCGGAAAAACAGTGAAATAGCGGGGTAGAGTGGGGGAGAAGGGAGGGAGGAGGGGGTGAGGAATGGGACAGAAAGAGAGTGGGAAAGCCCTTGTGTCCTTGGCAGGATACGTATGTGCACAAAATGCTCAACTCCGTTGTTAACCTTAAATTTTGCACGTATACATATCAATAAAATGGGAAAACAAAGAGAAGGCTTCTGAAAGACACCTAGAAATGCAAATTTTCCCAGTGACAGAAGCATCTTAGTCCAAGCAGTCCCTGCCCCCTCTTTTAGAATGTTGTTACAGAGCCAGATTGAGACAGCAAGACAGCCAGTACAAGAACAAAAAGATAAACTCCTAAGGATTCTGTCGCTAAAAGGAGGCAAGAGCCTATGTCAACAGCGCGGAGCTTAGGTCGTCCCTGGACATCTGGCCCCAGAACTCCATGTCTGAAGTAGTTACCTTCTTCCATTACTGTAGAGTGCAATTCTCCATGAGTCAGTTTCGATCTTCTACATAGAAGATCTCTTAGTGCAGTTACTCTTTGATAGGACTTCAAAATTAGGAGGCACCAAGCCAACCTTTCCATAGCATCTCAGTGGATGCTTCTGGATGGGGAACCACACACACACACACACACACACACACACACACACACACCACATGGAAATCAACTATATCTTTTACTTCTGTTCACTAAATGATTCTAATTAAATTCTCTACAGGAAAGAGATAAGATACTGACAAGGACATAGGCTTGGGCTCTAAATGATTCTAACTCACCATTTTTAGCTAACAGGATTTTGACTAACTCACTGATATCTCCATGAAGAGGGTAGCTTTGATAGGGGAGAGGATGGCTGGAGTGGAGGGCAACTCTGAGTAACAACAGGGCTTTTGTTTCCCCTCCTTCTCACTGCAACAACAAAATTCTCTGTCAGCCTGTTAATAGAGAATACAGCCTTCCTTCCCAGGAAGAAGACCAGGATCACGGGCAGGTTGAAAGGACATGGACTTCAGAAATAGTGATGGCTGGTGTCTGCCCACTTCCCCATTACCAGCTCACTTGAGCAGGTGTAGGTTTTTGTTAGGTGCATCTTCCTCACTCGACAGAAATTGTTATTAGAGCTAGTGGGCTATTGTAAAAGTTAAATGAGGTAATGAGATAATATATTGAAGGGGATTCTAGGAAGACTTTAATTAGATGTGAGGTTCTGAATTTTTAAAAAGAGACACCTGAAACTGGTATGACTAAATCCCAGCATGTATTAATTCTAGGTGGGTTGTACACGTTTCTGCCTTTTGAAATATGTTCTAGTTTCAGGACAAAAAGCCTCAAGTAGTGAGTGGCCCAGAGTACGTAGTGAATACCCGTGATCATTCCCAAAGTAGACCTCTTTGGAAGCTTCAAATGATGTGGAAGGCAACTCCCCAACGCCTGACACTCGTCCCCACTCCCATGCAAATGGCGGCTTTGTAGACTGGCTGGTGGGTAACTGAAACCCTTCTGAGCACCTGGGAATGACAGAGTAGAAGGCAGCCTGCGAGAAAGGCTGGCAGTACTAGAGACAGGATCTTAGTTGCATAATTTTGTCAAAACATTCTTTCTGGAATAGTTTCAGGCATACAACAGTGTCCCATAAATTCCTGCTATGAAGCTGATTAATCAAGACAGGCCCTGATCCACTACAATTTCTCAGGAACAAAATGCATTTCCTGTCTTTGATGTCACAGAACTCTAACCACAGCTATCTACTGCCTTTGTGTTGCTGTGAATCTTATAACCCGCCCCCACAACTCTTACAGGAAACAGGAAGTTACCTTCTCAATCCTGTACCCACCCCTGTCTTCCCAGGAAGTGAGGTCTATAAAATATCAGGTTCCTTGGGGTGTAGCTCAAGTGTGATTACGAACCCCATTCAGTAGTTTTTGAGTAAAACAACAGGAAAAACAAATTGCTTTTCCCCAGTTTGAGCCCAAATAATGCCAGCCCCGAGACTTGAAAACTCCAGATCCTGGCGAGAGGCTGGGATAATTGCACTGATGAGCTTCCAAAAGATTGCAGAGAAATAATGAAGCTGTAAACAACACAACCGGCTTTCTTTTCTCCTGGGTCCCTGTTGATTTTAGTGAGGTTCTTAGTTCTATTTTTTCTTTTAGTTCTCACCCTTCCCCAAACTGTGATGCCCCAAAAGCTTGAGATTCAGCATTCCCTTTGACCTTTATAACCCTTCCCTCCCGTCTATCCATCCCTTCATCAGGCACCCAGCTTTTTCCTCCAGCCTCAGACTCTCATAACAGGATGAGCGTCAAGTTAATAACATTTAGGGTTTTTGTTTTTTTTCAGTTCAGTATTTATGTAGCATATAAGGCTGGGTTTAGTCTTTACTGCAAGAGGAACAAAAATGAGTAAAGATCTATTTTTTTTTGTCTTCTGTCAGCTAATGGGCTAATGACATAGGTACACATATCCCAATGCGGGAAGTAAAGGCCATTGGATAAGCATTAGTGACCTACAAATCGGAACTGGATGATGGTCCATCGTTACGGGGAAATCTGAGCAAATTCACAGAGAAAGATGCACTATGTCACTTGGGCCCTAAAGGGCAGACTGGTTTTAAGAAGTAGAGACAAAGTGGAGTGGAAAGGAGCGCAAAAGAGAAGAGAGAGAGAGAGAAGAAATGTTCCAAGAGCAGAGAGCACCAGGAGGAGAAGCGGCAGAAAGATGCAAAAGCCAGCAACACGTAGCGAAAGGAGGGAACTGCCCATATATCTGGAATGCTGGCAGGCTGCAAAAAGTTAAGCGTTTTAATTAACCTCCTAGGCAATGGGAGGCCATTAAAGGTTTGGGGGCACATAATGTACATGTGTTTTAGGTTCTTCTCAAGTGGGAAGAGCCGTAAGGTTATTTGATGGGAAGAGAAAAACGTTCCACTTATTTAAACTATTGCACTTGGTGGAATTTCAGGCAGTTCAATGAAAACTGGAAGAACAGTCATACTTTGAGCCAGAACTTTTTTACGAAGTTCAGCTAGCATGTTTTTATTGCCTTCAGGAAGCAGAGGAACTGCAATGGGCATTGTGCACCCTTTGTTTCATTGGATCTCAAGAGGTTGGGCTCTCTTCTCTAGTTCTACAGAAGACACCAGGACCAAAATGATTCAAAGTCACACAACAACATGTGGTAGGTTGGCCTGAGTCTTCATCTACCTGGCTGCAAGAGCTGTGACTTTCCCGTTAGTCCTGGCTGCTCTGGGGACTGCTCATGTCTGCCTGCACACACTCTGACTTTCTGAAACATGTGCAGCCAGGAGCCTGACCACTGGACAGAGGCAGCTTTCATTTGGGAAGAAGACGAAGGTCACCAGAATGTGGCTTACCTAAGGTGGAATCCCCCCAAGAGTAACCAGCTGTGTGACCTTGAACAAATTACTATAATTCCCTATTCGGCCTCATCTTAAAACTAGAACTTTGATTGAAAGATTATTTTTAGCAGTGAATGCTTTTCTTCAAAATGAAATATGTGAACCACAAAAAATAAATAGATAACAAGATCTACCAGTTGATGCTGTTATGGAGGAAGGGGAAAGCCAAGATCTAGATACAGCAGGCAGGCTTTTTGATCCCCCATATTACAATTAGGAAACAGAAATGAAGAGAAATGAGAAAGTTGGACAGAATACACTCCACTCAGAGGCAGAAGTGGGATTCCAAGCCTGGGTAATCTTGCCGAAACCTGTGATGTCACTCCAGCAGTATCTTCCTAAAGGAGCCAGGCTAATCCTTCATTTAAGATGACACATTTACAACAAGCCATCAGAAGCAAAAGTTAAGGTTCATAATGACAATAATCCTCCACGTTGGCTTGTGCTGACTGAGAGAGTGCTAGGTAGGCAGACATAAATATAGACTTTATTATACCACATCACAAGGCAAGAGAGTTAATGTTGCTAGGAGAACATTCATTTCCACATTTCCTTACTTTTGTGTGTCTTAATTTGCAACTTAATGTGGCATTATCATAATTTTTTGCATTATGTAATGATTAAAGTGAGGCATATCATATTTATTGATTTATTTTATTTATTTAAAATGTAACCATTGCCCCAGGGCAGATACATGTACAAAATACAAATGCAACAGTTAAATTGAATCCAGCAGATAAATTCCTAATTTGGAAAAAAAAAGATATTTCTGAACTGTCAAAACAATAACAAATGTCTTTCCAGCATCATCAGAAGAGAAAGAATCTTGAGGGGTCATCTGGCCCAACTTCTTGCCTCAGGCAAAATTGCTTCTAATCCTCCAGGACCGAGAACCAACTGGTCTTTCTGACAATTTCTAGGAAGATCTATGCCCTACCGTATTCTCCCACCTGTGTCTTCATATGTCTTGCCTGTATATACCCTTTGTCCTTGGAATTCATGCCTCTAATCTCTCTCTCTCTCTCTCTCTCTCTCTCTCTCTCTCTCTCTCTCTCATTTATTTTCTAACTACACTGTGCTCAAGGTCCACTTTTCATTCCATTTCTCCTTTAAACATTTTTTATTCTTCACCTTCTTATAAAAGGACCCATATTAGAGCGTCAGGTTCTTATAGAATTTCAGGCTTTCTCAGGAGAACAGAGGCTGGTCCAGCTTCTCACTCAGATAAGAAGTTTCTAAGCATCCAGTTCTTGCTAGTGACTTCCAAAATCAAGACACCCATCGCTGATTGAGGCCTAACACCACGGGGACACTCACATCTCACAACTTTCTCCAGGCCAGCAGCAGATCTTATACTTTTCATCATTATTTTATTAAAACATAGAATCTTGGGTAGAATTACTCAGAGATTGTGTTCAAAGCCCTGCCTCTGCTCCAGAACCCAGACCGTCAAAACATCTGAGCAACGAAAATCCTGTGCACCTTCTCCTCCTCCCTGTCAACGTTCACACAAATCCTCTGTGCTTCTGACCTTTGAGCATTATTCTAAACCATAAAGTTTCCACTCCAAACGTTGTCTTTCCTTTATTTCTTTTAAAATCAAGATAGTTATTACTAACAATACAAATTTTATTACTGAAGATGGTGTTTTTCAAATGGTTACCACACAGAAATCAGCATCAGTCCCTCCCAGCCCTATCAGCTAATAACATGTCTGATTTTATTCAAATCAACCTTTTCACTTACAGTATGGTTAAGTTGTGTCAGTTTCTCAAATTTGTTCCTTGGGCCATAGAAGCCTTTCCGCACATGACAGCTTACCTAGAAATCAAACCACAATCACATAGGAAGAGCTGCTCATCCTTTGAACTTAGCTCAAACGCCTCTCCTACCAGGAAGATCTGCTAAGCAACCCCTGGTTAGGGCAAGTCTTCAAGGTCTCCATTCTCTTTCTGCTCACAGTACATCTCCTTTTGTTCCTTATCTCAACTGTCCTCACACACTTCATTGAGCAATGTTTTCAGTTTCTGAATCTCACTCTGGACTGTCAATCCATGAAGGCTTGTGCCATGACTGCGTCATTTATTGTTGCATCCCTAGAGCTTAGCAAAGTGTGTGGTTCTTGGCATCTTCAATAAAGTTGGAAGGGAGGGAAGAAGTCAAGGGGGAGGACTGGAGGGAGGGAAGTCCCCAAATTTGTTGCCTAATTATGTTCTCTCACTCCTTTCCAAGAGAAATCCCAGTTACATCATCTCTCCAGCTGCCCTGCAGGCAGAGTGAGGGCTCCTCATCCACAGTAGTACAGTTGGAACTCCTCTTACCAAGACCTTACAATCTGTTGACCAGCTTCCTATTCTCTATGGCACTGTCATGCCCGAGGGAGCACAGGTTCAGCAGAAGAGGCCCTCGAGGTGCGTATCCCAGGTGCTATACCCTTCTCTTGCCTCCTGTTCTGGTCAATCTGAGATGGATGTGGAAGAGAGCTGGGAAATCAGAGTCAGAAATGGCCGGTCCTGCTCTCAGACCACCTTCCTTCCCAGGGAGGTTAGTCTTGGCTATGTGGATCAAGGAGATGAGGTTCTTTCTGAGTAAGCAGAGGAAGGATTACCTAGGCTAAGTAGGGGGGTAGAGCTGTGGAGGAAAGGAGAATCTTCCAAGTACAGGCACAGAAAGAGTATGTCCAAGGAGTGGGAAGTTTTGAAAAGCTACCTGGGAAAGTAGGGTAAGTTCTTGTCTTGCCTGAAAGGTCATACTCAGGCCCCAGGGGAAAATGTTCATGATAAAAGTAAAGAGAAATGTAAAGAATTACCATTAAGCTTTTAAAGGGTAAAAAGACAGTTGCACAGGGTCAAATTGAAGGGCCAGCAGCTTAAATTGAAAAGTTATGGAGATGGACAGATTTTTTAATTCACTATAAACTCAGTGAGAATTAATAATGTAATATAATTATCTTCAAAAAAGCTAATTAATATCTTTATGTGATATTAATAAAAATTGAACTTCTATACGGAGGAAGGTGAAGCCCCCACTGTGTGGTCTGTGGATTGGGCAGACCGACTGCATTTGCTCTTCCTGTTCCTTCTGGCTTGGACATTTTAAAAGCAGCTTTGAGTCTGGTGTGTATCCAGAAAAACGGAGTGAGAGGATGCGTGGAGCTTCCTTCCTCGAGGAATCCTGAAATTAGAATTCTCTGGTGTTCCTGGCAAAAACCCCTCATTCTTTCTTTGAACTGATCATCTTCCACGTGGATAAGCCTTCCCACTGGCCTCATACCTCCTTTCTTCTGAACTCCAAGAGCTTTGCTGAGGCACAAGTCATGTGTAGCGTGCACTAGCTGTCAGAGCTGGTGGGGGCAACAAGCCTCACTTCTGCCACCTCTTCCCATCTCCCGAGGTGACCCTGTGATGGACAACAATGCCTCTGCCACTCAACTTTATCCATAAGTCTCTCACTATGGCTTCCAAAGCTACAGGGTAGATTCTCCTTTGCCTCTAACTTTCTTGAAACTTTGTGGCTCATTGGTTAGACACAATTGATGATAGGAAAGAACTTAGGATCTATGTCATTGCAGTGCAGACAACTTCTCCAAGGGAATTTCCATTGCAGGTGTTCAACGAAGTCTTCAGAAAATCAAGGAGCTAGTCACAAGGCCACCACCTCTACAACCAAACTCAAACAAAAAGACTTTTCTCCAGTGGTTAGTGGAAGCTCCTGAACATTCTGATACCGCAGTCACTAAGGTCCCAATTCCCCTGCCTATTTCATTCATGCATGTAGGACTGAACACCGAGAAAATCCTTCTCTTTCTATTCGCCCAGTAAGCATTTGTTGAATACCCTGAGTATCTCTGCTCCTCCTTGTGCTAAGGGCATAAAAAAAGAGTAAAAAGCAGCTCTTCTCACACACAGCAGGGAAGACCATAAAGAAATGTGATTACTTTGGAAACTTCTTGGGAATACCCACAGAAACTGAGCACAGCCACACCTGTGACCCAGCAACTGCACTCCTAGCAGAGGCCTGACAGAAATACATAGATAGGCTTACCAAAAGGCATTGCTAGAATATTCATAGCAGCACTGTTTGTAATGGCTAAAACAAGAGACTAGCCAAATACCCATCAGCTATAGAGTGAATAAATAAATACATTGTGGTATATTTCCACAGCAAAATATTGCACAACAATAAGAATGAATAATCTACAACCACACACAACAACACAAATAAATTTCACTACAAAATGCTGCACAAGAGAAGCCAGATGCAAAAGAGTGCATACTATATGACTCAATTTACATAAGGCATAAAGCCAAGCAAAACCCATTGCTACTTGGGAATCTGAATGGTGGTTTCCTCTGGGCCTAGGAGAAGGAATGCAGAGACCACCCAGGGGTTAACAACGTGCTGCTTCTTGTTCTGGGCATGGTCAAGTTCAGTTTGTGAGCTTTCAGTAGCTATATTCTTCTACTAGGAGTATCTTTCTATGTGCATGTTAAACATCAATAAAAATAATTTAAACAGCAACAACAAAGAGTCTGGCCTGAGACAGCCATTTATTGAGCAGATAAGGCACAAAACATGAAAAGCTTTGTCTTAGTTAGCTTAGCTATCACAACAAAGTATCATAGACTGGTTGGTTTTAAGAACAAATACCTATGTCCTTACTAGACTCACAGAGACTAGTCCAAGTCCCAGTCTTAGTCTCTCCTGCATCCGGGTATAGAAGGTGTGGCCGCTACACACCCTTAGTCTTAACTCACAAGCCTTTAGTCTTAACTCACACCCCCCTAATCCCAACAACTGCAATCCACCCCTCCGGGCCAGACCCCAATCCACCAACATTACATGGCTCCACAGACAATCCATAACATTAAAATACATGATACTTTTGGTGGACACTCCAGATCCTAGCCACAACAATTATGTATAGGCATCAATTTCCCAAGATGAATGTAACTACTATGCATTGCAAATATATACTACTAAAATATAAATAACTATGGGGAAAAATAAAGCCCCATCTTTTTACCTCATTTAACAGTAACCATCTTCTAAAAGCCCTACATTCAATATAGACATTCCTTGCTATGCTTCAAGAATGGGGGTCACAGGATTCCCTTCAGATACCAAAATCAGATGACAACCACATTCCTTCTATAGGATGGTGCAGTATTTGCGAGTAACACAAAATCATTCTCCCTTAACACTTTAAATCATCTTTAGATTGTTTATAATCTCTAATATAATATAAATGTTGTGTAAAGAGTTATTATACTGTATTATTCAGGAAATAGGGCAGGAAAAATAGTCTGTGCATGTTCAGTACATACATAAACCATAATATGCCCAACTATGTACTATATGCCAAGAATACAAATTTTCCTAAACGTTTTCAATCTTCTTTTAATGAAATGTGTAGATGCATACGAAGAACAAAGTCTCCTATAAAGTTTACTGGAACCAGGGCTTCGACATGTAAATTGAAGGGAAACACAAAGCAGTCCATAGCAAGTACAACATAAAAAAAAAATGCCAAAAAAAAAAAAATACACAAGCCGTCACTAGACAGCATGAATGCAGGCTCAGTGAAAGTTACATGGACTAAACAGAATCAGCTTCCTGGAAGCATGTTATGGTTTAGATCTGGAATGACGCTCAAAACCCTCATATATTTGGGTATTGTAGAGTACCTATGGAACCACGTGGTGTTAAGAGGTGGGGTGTGGCTGGAAGGGGCAGGTCACTGGGGCTTGACATGGAAGGGGTGGACGGCTGGGGTTTGATATGGAAGCACAGGCTAGCTCTGCCCTTCCTTGTTCACTTGGCTTTCTGACCGCCATGTTGTGAACAGCTCACCTCTTGCTATGCTTCTGCCATGTGCTTCCACCATCGCCAGCCATACATGAATGGACTGAGATACACTGAAACAGTGAAGTAAATTAAATATTTCCTCCCTTAAATTGTAGATGTTGGGTGTTCTGTTACAGTAATGAGAGAGTAATCAAGACAGAATTTGGTAACAGAAATGGATTCATTGCTGTGACTTTACCTGATGATGTGGTTTAGACACCTTTGTAGGTAGTTTGTGGGAGGAATTTGGAGAGGTTTGAAGATGGTGGCTAAAGAAGCCTTAGAATGATATGAGCTGAGCTTAGTGAGAGATTCTAGTCAAAGCTCAGATGACCAGAAAGCTGGGAGAACTGCAGATTAAAAAGTTCAGGCTCAAGAAGTTTCAGATGGGAAGGAGGACTTTGTTGGAAATTGGTCTAGAAATCATGCATGCTATGTTCCCACAAAAAAGGAAACAATATGTGTCAGCATGATGCTCCTGTCCTGGGACTTTGACAAAAACAGAGATTAAGAGAGGTGGACCTCTTAATCTGGCAGGGGAAATTTCAAGGAAGCCTGATGTTCAGGTTATCACATGGGTATTGTCTTCAGCCTTTAGCCAGCTCTACACTGAGAAGTAGAAGAAAAATGAAAGAGAAAAAAAATGTTAAAAAGTTTGCTGTTTGGAGAAAAAAAAAAGCACACGGTTGTTAAGGAGATTAACATTAAAAAAGAAGCCAAGTACTTGGAACCAGGACTATTTAAAAAAAAAAAAGGCCTTAAGGGTGTCTCAGGAATCAGTAAGACCCCACTTTTACCAATTAGAGGATGGAGAGGCAAGGGACCTTGCTTTGAAAAAAGACGTTCAGAATATCCTGTAGAGCAACCTCTGAAAATGAATTCTCAAGTGGTTCAGCCATTTAAGAACTCAGAGACCTCAGCAGTGATTGTCCAAAAGGGCCAGGCTACTGTTCAAACTAGTGACAGACCTTGGCATCATCCACACAGTGCTAGCTTCACAAGCATTCAGAATTCAAGAGTTGTGGGATCATAGAGACTTCCTCCCAGGTTTCAGAAGAAGGCCTTGGAGGCTAGGCAGTGAAGGGTGATGCGTGAAGCCCAAGGTGCAGTGAAGACCTGGAAGTTTGGAGATGCCAGAAACATGGATTATGCTGAGGAAGGCCACAGGCTATGAGAGGAACCAGCCCAGAAGAGAAGTTACGGAACCGCAGCCAGGAGCAATGCTGTTGGAGTGGGGCCACCCAAACCCTTTGGAGCTCCTATCTCACTACAGTTTACCCCAAATGTTGAATGTGTAAATGCAGGATTCAAGAGACCCACAGGATTTAAACCCTTGGGTTTTAAACTTGTTTTAGTCCACTTAATTCCCATCCTCTTATTCCTTCCTTTTCCAATGGGAATGTTTATCTCGTGCCATTGTACGTTGGAAGTGTTTAACTTTTATTTGATTTTTCCAATGGGCTCACAGGTAGGAGTTTGCCTTAGGACTTAGAGGAGACTTTGGACTTGGACTTTAACAGTTTAATGATGGCTAGGACCTTGGCAACCCTTAGAGAGGGACAAAATACATTTTGCAGAAGGAGGCAGACATGTTGGCAATCATGGCTGGAAAGTTATGGTTTGAATCTGAAGTGTCCCTCAATGTCCTCAAGTAATTTGGATGTTGTAAAGTACCTATATACTGTTCAGTGCCTTGTACTTTTAAGAAGTGGGGCATGGTTGGAAATGGCAATCACTGGAGCGTGGCCTGGAAGGGTATAGACTAGCTCTGCCCTTCCTTACTCACTTGGCTTCCTATCTGTCGTACCAAGAATAGCTCATCATGTGCTACATCCCTGCCATGTGTTTCCACCATTGCCAGCCAACCGTGAATGAACTGAGACTTTCTGAAGCTGTGAGCTAATATAAATCTTTCCTCCTTAGTGTGGATATTGGGTATTCTGTCACAGTAACAAGAAGGTAACAAGACAAAGAGAAAGCCCTTAAGTTGTTTATAGAAAAGCAGAGAGAGAAGCAGTCAATTTTGAACTCAAGACTCTGTGGGGGAAGCAAAAATATGGGTAAGCTGTACAAGCCCCGTTGAGATGAGCTGGGCAATAGCAATGTGTTTGCACAATAAGCCATCATGTGACTCATCAGTTGTCTTGTTACTTTTTTATTTCTGTGACTTAATACCCAACATGCACAGATCAGGGGAGGAAAAATTTATTTTAGCTCACAGTTTCAGAAGGTCTTGGTCCATCATTCCCCAGCAGCTTGCAACAGTAGAATCATGTGACAAAGGCAGAAGTGGCTCCTCATAGCACTGCAAACAGGAAGCCAGGTCCAAGGGGAAGAAAGGAGGTTGCATTTATCCCTCCAGGTCCTATTCCAGTGCTCTGCCCTTTCTAGGTCCAGCCTCAGCCTCAGTGTTTCACCCCTTCCAGGTTTAAGCCCTAAGCCACCGCACACCTGTAATCTATAATCTACCACATGCCTGTCTCCCACCACACACCTATAATCCACCACATGCCCATAACCCGCCGCTCTGGACCAGGCCCCTGTCTTCTAACAGCCCGTGTTTCCACAGATAATCTGTGAGACTTTGGGGGGATATTCCAGATCCAAACCACAGTAGAAGTTTTGGGAGAATCAGTGCAGCAGAACTTAGAGAAGAGGCTAGAAGCTGGAAGAGCTAAGCAGCTGATCCAGGCGCAATTGAGGAGAAAGTCCTGCAGGATGTGAAAGCACGTGACCACCAGGCAAACGTCATGGAAATTCTGTAAGGAGGCCTAGGGGGCCTAGAGGCAGGCAGAGAGGATGAGGAATTAGAACAGTGTATTAATCAGCTTTCCATGTGACAAAATACCTGAGATAAATTAGCCTGCAGAATTTTTGTAAAGGAGGAAAGGTTTATTTTGGGAACTAGTTTCACATATTTCAGTTCATGGCTTCTTGGCCCTACTGCCTTGGGTCCTGTAATTATGTGGTAACGCAATACATTGCTCCAGAAGCATGTGGCAGAGGAGATCTGTTCACCTCACAGTGGCCAGGAACTAAAAAGACAGAGAGAAGAAGGACTTGGGCTCCCAATATCTCTTTCAAAGGCACACCCTCTTCTTCCCAACAAGCTCCACCTTCTCAAGTCTCTACCGCCTTCAAGTAGTGCTGTAGGCTGGGACCAAGTCTCAACAAGTGGTTTTTGGGGACATGTAAGATTTCAACCATACCAGACAGGCAGTGTTGGAGTGTCAATGGAGAGGACGAGGATGAGGTGGGAGGTGAATGGAAGCAACGAGTCACAGTGGAGCACAGTTGGGGCTGAGTACTACGAAAACTGCCTGAAATTCCAGCACACTGGAAACTAAAGGATCACAAATCTGAGCCTGGCCTGGACAACTTAGTGACGTACCAAGACCCTGTCTCAAAATTAAAATATAAAAATGGGCTAGGGATACAGCTCCATACATATAGCTGTGATCAAACTCCATTACCGCAAGAAAAAAAAGTAGCGCCAGACTGAGGTGCATCTTAAGTGACACACCAAAGGATTTAGTCTTTGCTTCATAGGTGCTTTTAAGATAGGGCTATATACATGGTCAACTCCCAGAAAGAAGGCCTACCCATGCATGGGCCAGCAACCATGCTAGCACCATTGTTGCTGTAGCAACAATTACTTCTGCTGGATAAGAAACCTGTGCTGCAGCTGTGTTTATGAATATGTAACTGGTTATCACTTAATCACTTTAACCCAGAATTTGTCACAGGTTTACAGTCTCCTCAAATTGAAAGGAACTTAGATTCTCCATTATAACACCCCTCAACTTAAGCCTATCATTCACAAAGGAGTTACAAAAATCTTGTCCCTACTGAATCCTTGTATAATTACTCATAATCATATTAGATATGATTTTTCAAGATATCCTGTTGGAAGTGCTTCGCTGGAGACACAGATGTCTAGCTTGTTAGATTCTGCCCTTGCAGGTGGCTTGAGACAATAGTAAGACCACACATAAGTAATTCAGAAGCTAGAGAATGATGGAACGTAGATGTTCTGAACCACAAGGGAGCATGTCACAGTTTGAGACTGAATCTAAAATGACTATAAATATGGCATTGCAAGAAGTTCTTT
The DNA here is from genome assembly GCA_004027205.1 of Ctenodactylus gundi. Classification (NCBI taxonomy): domain Eukaryota; kingdom Metazoa; phylum Chordata; class Mammalia; order Rodentia; family Ctenodactylidae; genus Ctenodactylus; species Ctenodactylus gundi. Next base: position 362,572 of record PVKB01001040.1, read on the forward strand.
ACCAATATTACAGAGCCTCAGAAAGGTTAGGAATTGCCATGACAAAGGCACGGCTGGGAAAGGCTTCCTGCCGACGCTGCCTTCTTAGTGGGACTCTTGCCAAAGGATTTGATTCTCTCAGAAACCTCATTCCCAGGACCTCACCTCAGATGGAAAGAATTTTTCAGCAGTCCTCTCCAAATAGGAAGGACACAGGCAGAGGCTGACCACTTCCCATTCTTGAGATATGCAGTTTCTCCACTTTCACTGGCTTCTTCTTCTCTGGGCTACCTGTTGCTCTGCTTGGCTCCAAAGAACCAGCCAACTCATACCCCAGACTGGGACTTTCTTTTCATTTCCACTCAAATTCCTTGGATGAAGTTGCACATCTGAAGTCTTCGACTGTTTTCAGTGTATCTGCGATTGCTGGATGTGTGTCTGCAGACCTTTAGGGCCAGATCTATATACCATAGGCCCTAACATGTGAAGCTGTTGTCACCACATTCCAGATCCCTCAAGTCAAAAGCAAATTCAGGAAGCGGCCCTTCAGGGCTCCGCATGCACTAGCCTTTTCCTGCCTTTCCAACGTCATCCTCTCCCTCTTGTTTTCATTCTGATAACTTGCTGGCTCTTTGCTCCTGGACCTGGGCTCTCCCTCCTTCCCTTGCCTGACTGTGGTACCCAGAACAAGTGCCAGGCTGCTTCTTGTCTTTCTTCCGACTTTTTGTTGAGAAGTCTTCCCTTCTATCCTTTCATACTGTGGCCTGTTTTCTGGCGGCTGTTTCCCCAGCACTCCCAATGTCTGAAATGGTCTCCATTTGCTCACTCAGTCTAGTTTATCCACTGTTTATTCTCTTTAAACTAAAAGTTCCAGAGGAGCTCACACCTTTCCTGTCCCTTTCAATTCTCTATCCTCGGAACTGGGAACAGGGCCTGCACATAGACATCCTAGGGTCTTTACATTTACTGCCTGCTCCCCTGAAAACACCCTCTATTCCTTTACCTGCCATTTCTACTCCTCTGTGGTAGGTTGAGTAACAGACACCAGAAACATCAGGACCTAATTCCCAAGCCTGTCAATTTAACTTTCAGAGGGGGTGATTACGTGAAGGCTCTTATGATGGGGAGAGGATCCTGGGCCATCTGGGCCCTCAATGCACTCCCACATATAGAACGTACACCGGTGGAGACACGGAGAAGAACAGACAGAATCAGAGAAGGTGATGTGGAGGCAGAGACTGGAGCCAAGGCATGCCAACAGCCACCAGGAACCGTGAGAAGTGAGGAAAAGCTTTTCCTCCAGATGGATTGCAGCTCATCCTCACCATGGTCATGGTCCAAGGAAACTAATTCCAGACTTCCAGACTCCAAAACTGGAAGAGAATGAGGTCCTGTTCTTTAAAGCCACTAAAGAGGTGACAATTTGTTACAGCTACCACTGTAAACAAATACAGATTTCATCACCAAAGCTGAATCCTCCAGGACCATCCTGTCACCTAGTAACAGCAGCAGTGGTGAATGACACATAAATACACAAGTGTGTGGGGGTAATTTTCATATTAAATAGGATTAATTTTTAGAAGAATTCTGTACGTAATTCTAATAAGCGTCATTAGGAAGCACTGACTTGAAGCAAACAAATAAAAGGTCCTCTATAGTGACCATGATGGTTAGTGAATAGTAGTAACAGGAACTGACATTTGCATTGGGTAGTTATTACTGCAAAACCGGAAAGGATTTACTGAAGACTTATTGTATAAATTCCTGGACAAGCATCTAAAATTGTTGACCAAAGGAAGGTCCTGCCAAAGCTCTCAGCACAGATGTCCAGGCCAGAACAGGGGAAGCTCACCCATCCAAACCATCAGGAGACTTCTGGGTCTTGAGAGACCAGTGTGGTCATTCTGTGTCCTAACAGGAGCCCCTTTTCTTTCCAGTGTTGTGGTTGTGTCTCCTAGGTGATAGTTGAGTACCCACTTCCTCCTGCAGACACACAGACAGGTCACCAAGTCATACTCTTGGCCGTTGTTGTCCTTGAGCCCTCTTTTCCCAACTTGTCTCAGCTGTCATCCTATCCTATCCCCATCCAGCTCCAAGCCACCGAGAGGTGGACAGTCACAGAGCTGGTGAACTGAGGCCTGGACGAAAGAACTACTCATAGAAAAAGAAAAGTCAGAAGAAAGCCCTAAGGGCTCAGGATTTCATTTGTGCGTCTGAGGCAGAGGGGAGAAGGGACGCTCCGTGAAGGCCAGATTAGCTGAGCCCCTCGATCAGTGGAGTGGAAGTGGCAGGAACCGCGGCAGCAGTAGGAAGAGGGGAAGGGCACGAAGCGGGAGCTGGCTCTCCACCGCAAGAGGTCGGCAGCGACGAAGCAGCTCTACCCTAATCGCTGCCGTCGCTGCCCCAGACGAGTTCACCCGTGCCCCGTTCCTATGGACTCAAGAACCCGCTAGCACAGGCATACACACACACACACACACACACACACAGAACACACTCCGTGAGCAGACAGGCACCTCACTCACGCAAGCATGGCTCAGGCCGTAAGTCAGTTTGTTCCTGACTGTTCCCGTCCTGGTCGGCCGCTTGCTGGGTGTTAGGCTGACCATTCTCGTCTGGTCCACATTACGCTCAGGACCAGATTCCTCATCTGTCACAGATATTGCCAACATTTCCTTAAGATCTCTCCATCCCAACCATGACCAGCCCCCTCCTCCTGCTGAGCTGCCGCAGCACACGCCTTCCTTAGCGTCTGGCTCATCCTTCACCTTCTAGGGACTAGTCACTCACCAGCCAGAGGAAGCCTTTTACACTGAAGTCAGGGCACACCCCCGCTTAGCGCAGAACCCTGCCGCCGCTCCCGGCCTGCCTTCCAAGGCCTCGGGTGTGCTCCTTTCCCAACACCCCATTGCCTCTTTGATTATCTCTTATCTGACACTCTTCCCTGCCTTCTCCACCCTGCTCCAGCCCTAGACCACCTTGCCCTACTTCAAACCTATCTGCCAGTCCAGGGCCTACCTCAGGACCTCTGTACATGCTAAAGGCCCCTAGAAATATCTATCCACATGGCACACCTTTGTTCAACCGTCACTTTCACGAAGAAACCCTCCTGACCATCCTATTTAAAATACTGCATCCTGCCTCCCTCTATCTCTGCCGCTCTCTGGTCCCCGTACCAGCTCGATTTCCTTTTGTGCATTGTCACCTTGCACAGAACCTGTTTTACCACCTGGCGTGTTTACTGTGCCCCCAACTCACATCAGTAAGCAATTTCCATGAGGCCAGGGATTTCGACCAGTTTTATTCAGTGCTACATTTCCTGCTCCTGTAACAGAGCCTGGTGAGTAAAAGGTGTTTCAAAAATATTTGCAGAATATTGCATTCAAGGGGATCAAGACAGAGGCATCAAGAAGTCCAGCAAATGACTGCTAATGTCTTTTTAGTGCTGACGGTCTACAAGTTTAAGATGTGTCTCAGGGCAGTGTTGACCCCATGCCGACCTCTCAACAGCTCCAGATACCCACCTGTCACTCACCCCAGCTCCTGTCAATACGGGCCACAATGTGAGATCAGTTCTGCTACCCAACTCTAGCCTGTTCATTCCTGAGTTGAACAGGCCCAGAACAGGGGACGTGGGGGGCAGGAAGATAATGCTACCCAAGAGCTGATCGCTTCCCCAGGTTACATGCCAAAAACAGTCTCCTAAAAGCCCATATTAGGGAGAGTGAGAGGAGTAAACAAGGCAGACAAATTAAAGCAGCGGCTACCACTGAGCAGCAGAGATGGGATCTGAGCTGTGTCATTCAGGGAAAGGGGCATATGGTTCACCTTCAGGGTAAATTGTGCACAGAGAAAGAATGATTTGCCCAGAGCCAAACACTTTTCATTTTGCATTTGTCTTTCTAGGAAGAAGCTATGGTATATTAGAAATGGCTTTTCCATAGACTGCAGCTACTTCTAATAATAAGAGATGTGGCGATGTGACAGTGGCACCATTCCACAGTTTGGTAAACTTTGATTTTTTTTGTTTGCATACTTGGTTGTATGTTTGTTTTCATGATAGTCTCATAGGAAGCAAAAAAGAGCCAGGCATGGCAGTGTATGCCTATAATCCCAGCATTCTGGGAGGCTAAGGTAGTCTGGATTCAAGCCCACCCATGGCAACTTAGCAAGCCCTTATCTCAAGTTTTTAAAAAGAGCTGAGGATATAGTTCAGTGTATAGGCCCTAGGTTTCACTTCAAATAATCATTAAATATAAACTAAAATAAACAGAAGATGTTTTACTGACGAGGAAAAGAGTCAAAATGAGGCTTTGTGACTAACTTCATCACAGGCAGAGCTGGTCCCCTGCAACCCTTAGTCAGCTTTAATCCCAGCGTCCATCTCAGAAAGGCCACGACTGCTCTCAAGCCTGGTAGTCCTTCCTTCCATAGCAGAGAAATGGCCCTGAAGACCACAGACTGGCTGCTGGTTACTAAGCATCCACACTACCTGGGCCACTGCTGATAAATGGTGTGGAAGAACACCCTGTTAGACCAGCCCCGGCCCATGGCACTACCATGGGTGAGAATGGTGACTGAGTTCCAAAGAAGCTACGTGCAACGGCCATGCAGACTAACTAACCCATTGCACATAATGCATAGCTACCTTGTCTCCACAAAGATGAACTCAAAGATGGGAAAATCTCAGAGGGCGGATATGATAGACTCAGAGATGTGCTACCCAGATCCCCCTTCAAGAAGGATGGGTGACCCAGCTGCCTGGAGCCAATCAGCAATCAGTACCCAACTATTAATCCCTTCAGGTTACCTCAGTTGCAGAGAACCACAGGGTCCTCCCAGAGATGCCCACAGCTAGTGGTAAAGGCCAGATGATGAGTGGCCACTCTGAAGAACCACTGCAGCTCCAGAGCTCCCTGTGGGTTCCGCCAGGTCACAGTCAGCACCACAGAGGCACTTACTGGCAATATGACTCCCCCAGCAAGTTTCTATTTGAAACTAACTAGATGTTGTGGAGGTGGAACTGGTCTCCAATGCAGCAGGACAACCTTCCCACCATGGCTCCAGCTGTTGAGTCTGCCCCTGCCTGACCCCTCCCATGACCAACCTCAGAAGTGCTTTTGGCCTTGGGTCTTTGGTGAGTTTCTCTTTTTCATTCTCTGCCTCCCTCCCCGTGGAGCCTCCTATATCCTTTGTTTTGTAATTTCCCCCTAGGAAGTTAAAGATACTGTTTACCACACAAGTCATTGGAATCCATTGTTCCCACCGCAGAGTCAGTTAAACAAAGAAAGGGCAGGGTAATAATTATCTGTGTCCAGATGGCAGCCAGCAGCCAACTCAGAAGGAATTAGATTTCCCAGACAGACTCTATCGGTGTTCCTAGGAAACATTGCCCTTGTCCCTTCTACCTCCCCAGATCAATGCAACATAGCTTCTGATCACTGAGAAGCAGCCCCTCATGATAAGAGGGAATTGCGGAGAAGGAGAAAAGGCCACCTCAGGGTTAGAAGACCGGAATTCTAGTCATCCATCACTCTGTTGGGTGGAAGGCCTGAGGCACACAATTCCTCCCTTCTACTCAGTTCCTTCCTTAGTGAAAGAAAATAATAGATCTCTGTTTTGTAGAGGATGCTCTCAGCTGCAAGTAACTCAAGACTCCAATTCAAATTGGCTGAAGTCATAAGGAAAGTTGACATCTTACTCAGTAAGGTCAAAAGTGGTAGCTTCAGGTTTGGCTCAGTGATGCCACTGAGATCCTAATTTTGCTTCTGAGTTCAGCTTTTCCTCTCGTCAGATTCCATTTAACTCTTGCTCCCTCCCTCACGTTTACAAGATGGCTTCCAGTGGCAGTAGGGCTATGTGCTTCTTCATTTTCACCTAGAAGGAGGGGAAGAGAAGCCTTGTCTCCAGAAATGAAAAGAGTGAAATGTCATTGAGCTGATGAGCTACACTATTTTGGATCTGTCTTAACTCTGAAAATCTTGTCCCATGAGCTAATAAAGCCCTTATGAGACTTCAGTTAATTAGTTTAATTTACTTGCAGTTACTTGCAGCCAAAAGCTTCCAACCGATTAAAAGCCTGGCATCAGGTGTCAGGTTCTCTGATCCTAGGTAGGGTAATATTCTCAGTCACACCACAAATTAGCTTCTTCAGTTGCAGTCCCAACAGAAAATCTAGGAACCCTCAAATGTTAACCTAACCTATAAAGGAAATCAGGGGGTTCTGTTTGGCTCTTGGATCACATTCCTGGGATATTATCAAAGGGAAGAGGTTTATCGTGCTAACAACATAGGACAAGTCTAAATTGCAAATAAGGGCTGGAGGAATAGCTTAGTGGGTAAAGTGCTTGCCTCATAAGCTCAAGGCCCTGGGTTTGATTCCCCAGTACCACATAAACCAGCATGGTGGCACATGCCTGTAATCCCAGCACTGGGGAGGGTGAGGCAGGAGGATTGCTGTGTGTTTAAGGCCAGCCTGGGCTACATAGTGAGTTCATGACCAGCCTGGAATGCAGAGCAAGACTTTGCCTCAATAAAAAAGTTAAATTGCAAATAAAGAAGAAATGGATACATCCAATAGTGGCTTCTGATTTTTGGTAGACAAGAGCTGAGTTATCCACATTAAGGAAGCTCAGAGGGCAAAACCATCACGTGCAGGGTGGAAAAGACACTGGACGCCAGCACCACAAGCTCATTGGCCCAATGTGCAGAGACTTGTCCTCCCACCCTAACACAAGAGACGCGGGATTTAGTTCCAGCCTTGCCGCTAGGTAATGTGCTACCTTGAAGTAAGTTGTTTACTACCTTGGGACTCAGTTGCCCCATGCAGGAAAGGAGCCCAGTAATCCATCCGAGTATATTACCAGGGCTGTTTTGAAATTAAAAGAGTAGGAAATGAAAATAGCGCAGACTTCTGATGGTCCCGCATGTCAGGCGTTGTTCTCAGGATTTACTCATTGGTTTTTATCAACTTGCTGAAGTCTCACAACTCCCTGTAACACGAGGCTATCATCATCCCCACTGGGCTCAGGAGGAACATGAAGCCCAGGCAAATTAAGTAACTTGCCCAGTGCCACCAAGTAAAAGCAACTGAGATTACAACTCAGGTGTATAGATTCCAGAAGTGTGGTGCTATATGACAGAACACATAAATTATATATTTTTCTTTTGAAAATACCCCCCCAAGAAAGGCGGATCACCACAACTGTCAATGACAATAATCGTCGCTTTTACAGCACCTCCTCTGCCAAAGACAGAGACCAGTTGGTGGTTCTGTCCAGTACCGAGCTCCTGGACACTGAGAGCAGAGGGACACCCTCTGGCGTTGCTGCCATTCTTCTTCCCACCTCCCTGCAGGAAATAGGACATCAAGGAGGAAGACTCAGGCTCTTTCCCTAGAAAAGGGTTCGTTCCTAACATTTTAGGATCTCCCACTTTCCTCTTGTGTGTCTAACCTCATGTCATCTCACCTTAACCTTCAGCCCAATGTTTGAGCAGGAGGGAGACCAAAGATGATGGAAGTATGGTGCATTCTACTTAGATTATATTCTCACATCTGAAAAGTTGCCTTGAAGACATCCCATGAGATCTAATGTTACTAGGAAAAAAAAAAAGTGCAAGGTACAATCTGGACCATTAGACACTCTACCTCGCATAGAAACAGAAGACAAAGTCATCTAACAAAGAAATGTTTTGCATACACTGATGAAGTTTTCCCATCCCTTCATTCTCTAGAAGCTTGAAGTCCAGGCCAAATCTAACCCTGGGAACTTTCTGGGCCCAGCAGGCTCTAATGAGCCCAACTGAACGTAACGAGCTTGTTATTATTCATCTCTGCCACAGCCAAAAAGAAGAGCATTACATAGCAAAAATTCTACACACACATGTGCAAACTAAACAACAATAAATATTTCTTGACTCAGGTGTTACCAAAATCAACTCTTAGAATACCAACCCTCCTGGAGGCATGTAATAGGAGCAAGCCAGGAAAAGGACAATGGCTTCTTCATTCCACCCGGCAAAGAGTGCGATGTGATTGGAAACATTCCATGTTCCCGGGCTCAGACTACCAGCACTAATTTATCATCATCCTCATATATTCTTATATAAGTAGTAATACAGATCACTCCAACCAATTAATCAATCTGTAATTAGGAACTGACATGAACATTTACTACCATCAGGCATAATTTATACGATTACAGATGATTAAATAAAATGTAATTGAGTGAACAGGCAATTTGTTAAGCACATCTAGACACAGCCATATCACCTAGGGCTGGAAGTGCCTAACTCCCCTTCCACGGCAGGTCAGGAAAGCTGAGTCCTAGGAGCGGGCTCCTGGGCCGGGGGGGCGGGGGGGGGCGTGGAGGAGAGGGGAGATGATGCAGATTACCCAGAGGCCCACGTGGAATCTGTGTGGAGACTACACCACGGACTTTATGAGGTACCTTAGAACCAGATTATTTTTGCTAAGACCTTACCTGCATTTTCAGAACTCCTTAGATTACAAAAAAGGAAGAAAGGTCCTTTAAGTGACATGGATAGTGTTGCCACTAGAATTGTGCACACCGGTCATGGGAAGGGTCCCCAGCACTCCACAGCCAGACAGCATCATTCTAGAAGCATTCCTAACAATAAAGGAACATTCCTCAAAAGACAAAGTTGATGCTTGACAGGAAATGGCCGCACTCACGAAAGGGAAATTTTCTGTGAAAGCAAGGCCAAATTCTGCCTTTACCTTTTTATTATTCTCCATGCTTAAGGATCTCTCCCTCCTTCTACATTCCAGAAGAAAAACAGTATCAAGTCAAATTTACCATATATTTACTTCAGGCCAGATACTGTGCTGAGTGCCTTGTCGGGATCGCCAGCTTTTGCAAATAAAAATGCAGGATACTCAATTATTTGATATCAGATGAGCAATAAGTTATATTTTAATAGACATACATTTCCTAAATGCAACCCATGCCACATGTTTTCTCATGAAATCCTCAAAACAACTTATGAAGTACATTCATGTTTCAACTGCAGAAATTCACATGTTGGTCTCTTCACTAGCAAAGAAGTACTACTCTCTACTTTGCTGGCTAACCCAACTCATCCATAGAAAGTCAGGGCAGGGCTTTTTCTACTGGTGAGCTGTTCTCCACTTCTCTCATCCCATAACCAGCTATCATTTTTTTTTTGATCACAGGACATAGACCACTGTTCAACAATTACCATTTTTAAATCCCAAATTCACATGAGGAGAGTCTCTTCAATCCTGCCTGTGTTGCATTCTTTTTTTATGACCCCATTGCCTGGCCCAAGGCCAGGTGCACAGTAGACTATAAGTGCTTCTTGAACAAACAAGAGATGCTAAGGTTTTCCTAGGCTCACACAACTAGTAACGAGATTTAGTCCTAAACCACAAAGGCCTAAAACTTATTTCAAGTAGCACTACTCTAGCTGCTTCTGTACATAGACTGTATGTCACTTGCTCACAAGAAATACATAATCCAAGAAGCAATGAGCCCACAAAAAAAGAGAAGAACATAATAGAATGTGGAAATAATGAATGCTTATCAGAGAGCATAACTTTAACCATTACCTCACACCATACACACTAATTATTTTGAGATAGAGCATAGAATCAAACATTAAAAACAAAACAAATTCTAAGAGAAAACAGGATAAATGCGTGTGTGTGTGTGTGTGTGTTCATAATTTCAAGGGTGGCAACAGTTTCTTAGAGCACAGAAAGCAATAACTATAAAAGAAAATTTTGACAAATTGGATTTTATTAAAAAAAAGAATAGGCAAATCACACTCTGAGACACAATATTTATCAAACACGTATCTGACTAAAGACTGGTATTCAGGATATAGAAGACATCTTAAAACTCAATAAAAAGACAAACAGCCAAATTAAAATTGGGCAATAGACTCAAATGCCTCATAACAGATGATTCCATTTTTATGCCATTCTAGACAAGGCAAAACTTCAGGGACAGAAAACAGATCAGTGATTACCAGGGGCCGGGAGTAGGAAGAGGGTTTTCAAAGGTTGGGGATTGGCTGAATTATTTTGAGAAGGACAGTGAAAGGATGGACTTGCCATTCTGTTTGGGTATGAAGAATTAATTCAAGAAGGAGGATGCCTCAGGTGAAAAGAGTTAGAAAACTGGCAGATGAAAGGAGAGATAAGAATGTCCTGTTTAACAACAATGGCATTGAGGATGCTTTTAAGGGATAAGTGGTGGTGGAAGGGGGAGGTAGAATGAATGATTAACTTAGAGAAGGAAATAACATCTATAATAAAAGGAAAAGAGATTTTTAAAAAAGAATTTCTGCAATTCAACAACAACAACAAAAAGGCCAACAACCTAATTTCAAAATGGGCAAAAGACCTGAATAAACATTTATCCAAAGATACACAGATAATGAAGAAGTACACAATTAGATGCCCATTTGGCGACTTCCTAGATACATATAAAATACCAAAATTAAATGAAGACGATACAAAAACCTTGAACAACCCCATCACACACACAGAAATTGAAGCAGTAATAAAAGCTCTACCTACAAACAGAAGTCCAGGCCCAGATGGATTCACAGCAGAATTTTTTCAGTACTCTAGGGAAGAACTTACTCCAATCCTCCTCAAACTATTTCACAAAGTAGAAAGTGAAGGAATGCTACCAAACTCATTCCTTGAGGCTAGCATAGCATCACACTAGTCCCAAACCCAGACAAAGTCTTAACCAGGAAGGAAAATTATAGACCAATATCCTTAATGAATATAGATGCAAAAATCCTCAGTAAGATTCTGGCAAACAGAATCCAATAAGTAATCAGAAAGATCATACACCATGAACAAGTGGGCTTCATCCCTGAGATACAAGGTTGGTTCAACATATGTAAATCAATCAATGTAATACACCATATCAACAAAAGAGAAAACAAAAACCACATGAACATTTCTATTGATGCAGAAAAAGCTTTTGACAAAATCCAGCACCCCTTCATGATAAAAACACTGAGAAATATAGGTATAGAAGGACCCTACCTAAAACTCATAGAAGCCATTTATGCTAAGCCTACTGCAAATATCATAGTAAATGCAGAAAAATTGAAATCGTTCCCTCTCAAATCAGGAACAAGACAAGGCTGCCCACTCTCACCACTCTCATTCAACACAGTCCTTGAAACATTTGCCATAGCAATCAGACAAGAAAATGAAATAAAGGGAATCTGCATTGGAAAGGAGGAGGTCAAACTTTCCTTATTTGCAGATGATATGATTATCTACATGGAAGACCCTAAAAACTCCACTATGAAACCCCTAGAAATAATTTTTAAAAATTTAGCCAAGTCACAGGCTACAAAATTAACACCAAAAAAATCAATAGCTTTTCTCTATAGTAACAATGAACTTATTGAGCAAGAACTCAGAAAAACAACTCTATTCTCAATAGCTCAGCAAAAAATTAAATATCTAGGAGTATACCTAACTAAGGAAGTGAAGGACCTATATAAAGAAAACTACACTACATTGAAGAAAGAAGTTATAGGAGACATTAGAAAATGGAAAGGAATCCCCTGATCTTGGATAGCCAAGATAAATATAGTCAAAATGACTATACTACCTAAACTGATATATAGATTCAATGCAATTCCTACCACAATACCTACAAGTTTCTTCAAAGAACTTGAAACAATTCTTAGATTCATATGGAACCAAAAGAGACCAAGAATAGCCAAAGCAATCCTGAGCAACAAGACCAAGGCAGGAGGCATTACAGTTCCAGACATCAGGCTATACTATAAAGCAATAGCTGTAAAAACAATTTGGTACTGGCACAAAAATAGACAGATAGACCAGTGGAACAGAACTGAGGATGCAGAGACAAACCCAAATATTCTCAATTACCTAATCTTCGACAAAGGGGCCAAATGCATACAATGGAAAAAAGACAGTCTGTTCAACAAGTGGTGCTGGGGAAACTGGGCATCCACATGCAGAAGAATGAATCTAGTCACACACCTATCATCATGCACCAAAATCAAATCAATGTGGATCAAAGACCTAGACATTAAAAATGAAACACTAAGCCTTCTAGAAGACAAATTAGGCAAAAATCTAAAAGACATAGAAGTAGACAAAGACTTTCTAGACAAGACACCAAGAGCAAAAGAAATTATCCCCATTATTAACAAATGGGATCTTGTCAAATTAAAAAGTTTCTGCACAGCAAAGGAAACTATCAACATTGTAAAAAGAGAACCAACAGACTGGGAAAAAATATTCACTACCAGAATCTCAGATAGGAAGCTCATAACTAGAATACATAGGGAGCTAAAGAAAATTAAGTCTACCAAAATAAAGGATCCTATTGAAAAGTGGGCAAATGAAATGAAGAGACAGTTCACTCATGAAGAAGTACAAATGGCCAATAGATACATGAAAAGATGTTCAATATTTCTAGCCTTAAGAGAAATGCAAATCAAAACAATGCTAAGATACCACCTCACTCCAGAGAGAATGGCCTATATCAACAAGTCAAACAGTAATCAGTGCTGGCAAGGCTGTGGGGAGAAAGGAAACTTCCTGCACTGCTGGTGGGAATGTAAATTCATACAACCACTCTGGAAAGCAGTATGGAGAGCTCTCAAAAGACTAGAAATAAATATCTCCTTCAATCCAGCGACACTCCTCCTGGGAATATATCCAAAAGAGGCCAATACAACACACAACAGAGGTATATGTATACCCATGTTCAAGAAGCACAACTAACAATAGCTAGAACATGGAAGTCACCAAAATACCCATCAACAGACCAGTGGATACACAAACTGTGGTACTTACACACAATGGAATACTACGCATCTGTAAGGTCCAACAGCGTGGAGGTTTTTACAGGCAAATGGAAAAAACTTGAGAACATCATGCTTAGTGAAATGAGTCAGAAGCAGAAGGTGAAACATCGAATGGTTTCTCTGATATGAGAGACCCAGATCACAACTCTTACGGAACTTGAAATGAAAAACAAGATGAAACAGGGGTGTAGGGCGGGGTGGGATGAAGGCTGGGGTAGGGGGTGGGGCAAAAGGAGAAAGTCCTCGGGAAAAGGGAAAGTCCTTGGGAAAGTCCTTGTCACCTTCACAAGATACATAGGTGCACAAAATGCTCAACTTCATTGTAAACCTTAAATTTTGCACTTATACATATCAATAAAATTGGAAAAAAAGAAGCCCATTTCACTTGGCATTAGAGAAACATAAATTGTATTGTTCTGCTAAGGGTAACATAATAAACTGGCTCAGACTGGATGGTTATACAACAGAAATTCATTTCCTCGCCATCTGGAAAATGGAGGACTGAAGTCAGCGTGCAGGATGACTGGTTTCCAGTGAGTGTTGTCTTCCTAGCTTGTGGATGGTCACCTCCCCATTATGTCTCCATGTGACCTCTCCTAGAGGCTCACATGGAGACAGAAATTGAGCGCTCTGGTATCTCTACTTCTAAGGGCACTAATCCTCTCAGATAAGGGTCCCACTTTTCAGTTTGATTTCACCATAATTACTTCAGAGGTCCCCTCTCCAAATGCATCATACTGACAGTTAAGGCCTCAACATATGAATGTGTGGTTCAGGGTTAGAACACGAAGTCCACAACCGAAACCAAAGCACAATGAGATACCATTTCACTCCTAGCTGAGCAAGCTTTTTCGATGGTAAATGACAAGAGTAGTGAAAGGTGTGGGGAAAGGGGAGCCCCCGAGGATTGTTGATGGGAAGTAATGTGGGAAAGCTATCATGGGAGACAGTTTGGAATATCCTCAAAAAGGAAAAACAAAATTATCATATTGAGCAGCAATACCAGAGGAACAGAAAGCAATTCTACAAGAGCAGAAAGCAGGACCTGGAAAAATATTTATACACCACTATTCATTGTAGCGCTCTTCACAATAGCCAAATAGTAGTCCTAACTCCTCCACGGATGAGTGAATAAGCAAAATGTGATATATGCATACAAAGGAATATTTTTCTGAGACAAATAAAAACTAATGGAATGTCGACACATGCTATAATGTGGATAAATCTTGAAAATATGCTAAGTAACATTAGGAACACACAAAAGAGGAAATACAGCATGATTTCATTTATATGAGCTCACTAGTAGCATAGTCCTCACTAGTAGCAATAGAGACCAGAGGACACTGGGGTATAATAATTCCAAATGTATCAGCAATAAATAATACAAATAGCAGGAAAATATTTTCACGAATTGGTTCAGAAGTACACAAAACTATACCAAATATTATTTACATATATCATAAGCAAATCTATAGAGATGAAAAGTAGATTAGAAGATCTCAGAGGCTGAGAGGAAAGGCGAATGAGTAGTTATTGTTTGGGGCACAGAGTGTTGGGATAATGAAAAATTCTGGGACCAGTGATCAAGTCGCATAGCACTGTGACTATGATTAGTACCACTACATTGTACACTTAAAGATAGTTATAATGAAAATGTTTCTACTATGTGTATATTTACCACAGCATTTAAAGGTAATCATGCATTACACAAAGTCCATTTATAGTACACTTTCAGTAGGTAAATGTGTAATATGTCCATTTTATCTCAATAAAGTTGTTCAAGAAAACTAATATCAGAGGTAAAGCTGAGAGACTGCGGGGAGGGGGAGACTCGGTGATAGAGCCCTTGACTAGCTTACACACTGTGGATTCTGTCTCCAGCAGTGGAAACAAAGAAAAAAGGAGTGGTGGAGAGAGGTTTCTGAAATGAATACAGTAATTAGAATAATTTCACATGGAACACCATTAAATAAAAAACTAATAAACTAAAAAGCTGTATTAAAATACTCCCTCAATAAAGAAAAGGAAATTTGATATAAAAAGAAAGGAATTCCAAATACATGTGTTAATTAATAATGAAGAGAAAAACATTTAAGGGGATAATGGTTTACAAAGTTTCTCTAGTTAAAGATATCAGCCTTCAGGTCAGTCAGTGCCAAGAAGGATGATTTTTTAAATGCATCCACTGTATACATTGTGGTAAATTTATAAAATATTAAGGATAGAAAATCTTAAAAGCTATAGGAGAATGAAAATTATTTATTGAAAAAGAAATGACAGAATAAGAGCAGAGACCTCACTAGTAGTAATAGAGACCAGAGGGCACTGGAGTATAATAATTCCAAATGTATCAATAATAAATGATACAAATAGCAGGAAAATACTTCACCAATTGGTTCAGAAGTACACAAAACTATACCAAATATTATTTACACACACACACACACACACACACACACACACACACATATATATATATATATATATATATATATATATATATATATATATATATTAAGAGCATGAAATCACGGACTTGAAAGACACACACCAAATTTAATGATTTAATGAAGAAGAGAAGGCAGTTGGGGGGGAGGTGGGAGACATTGTTTTATTCATTTCTACCTTGTTCTTTTCCCTTCCATCTTCTTTGATAAAAGAAATGACAGACATAAGCAGCTGCTGATGAGCTGATGAGAAGGAATGCACGGAAGTAAAGAGGAGAGGGGGTAAGGAATGTACACGAAGGAAATAGATCATGGGAATTAATGAAATGAGGACTTAAGGGTCAGAAGGATGAGTTCTTCACATTCCTTCGGTTAGGCACATCTTCCACTGTAAGAAGGTGGGTTTGCATGTGTGGTTTGCAGGTGATTGGCTGAGTCCTGTTGGATCCCACAACAGGCAGCAGAACTCATCTTCAACTTGGGTTTGAGCTGTGGCAAGGCAGAAGTAAAAGCTCCTCCCACGTGTTCCTAATGGCCACTCTAATGTCTTTGAGGCATACAGATGTCCGAGGCATACAGACATAATCCAGATTACGTGAAATCACATCAAGAAGACATGGTTCACCCTCACCTTCCATATGGGAAGATAGGGCTTCTGGAAAGAAGCTGCTCCAGAGGCACACCACCACCCAGCGGTCAAGCCAGCACCACTGGAAAGACAAGGTGTCACAGTGTCTGGGAACTTTCACTTCAGAGCAGTGTCGGTCACCTTTTCTGAGTCTTGGCTTTATTTATAAGCTTCTGCTTCTCTTGGGGGTTAGCCTCATGACTTCATAAAACAAGGCAGATGAAGCACTTACAAGAGATCAACCCCTGTACATGGCTAGTTCTTATATTATCAAGGTGCTTAGAAGTCTTTAAGAGAAAAAAGTCTCTCTCCTACAGCCACCCAGTTTGAAGAATGGCCAGTCCACTGGCGAGGTAGAATTGCCTGCCACCACAGAAGCTGGAATACCAATTACTTTTCAGCCTTGCCTACAGTGTGAGCACAGACTGATGACCCCAGCTGAGCCAGCTGGATGTGTTCATCCTACATCTTTGCTCAGAAGCAAAATACCCAAATAAACAAGGGCAAGAGAGATCATTTTACTTCACAGTGGCACTAAGAGTATGGGGCCAATAGAGTAAGGGGTCTAACGGGCTATTTACAGCCTCCAGCAGTTGACTCCTATCCCCAACTTGTTCCATCGTAGAACTCTCACTGGGATTTTACCTTACCAGCCTTTATTCCGACTTTCTCAGTTGATTCGCCAACTTTGTCAGCAATGTTGTGAGTTTTTAATAAATTCTTCTTTTTAAATCAGTCAAGTTGGTTCATTTTGCTTAAACCTGTATAGAGAATGGCTTAAATGAGTGATATGCTTTGCAGCAGTCAAGCTGAAATTGTGTCCTAATCCTTAACATGGTAACCTTAATGATCTGAAATGGCTCCATGTGTGCAACCCCTCACTCCCAGGTCGTTTTAAATCTATTCATTTTCTCTACTCAAGGTGGTAAAAGTCAGGGAGGCACAAGGACACTAACCCAAGCTCCTGAGGCAGCTGGCAGTCAGTAAGCAGTCACGTGTGGACAACGAAGGCAGGGCTGCTCTCATGTATCCCTTCATTCCTATCCGGAGAGGCTGTGGGAAGCCAGGTCGTTGAAACTTACTTGGAGCAGGCTTGGAGACAAGGACATAGCCAGCAAGGCAAAGGGTTCAACTGTCAACAGATGGTTGCTACTGCCTAGGGCCCGAGCCATGGCTCTTTTCGGGTATATATTTCATTCCTGCCCTAGTACATGGTGACCTTTGGGTTAACTTCAGTGGTCCTCTGCAGGTAAACTGCTTTCATAGCCTATGACAGGAATTGTAAGCACGTAAAATACTTCTTCAGCTTACGTTACACGTAGCCATTCCCCTATCTGATGAACTGTAATAACCTTGCTGCTGTTACTGAGTGTGTATATAGTTCTACTGGAAAAAATAAAATTTGGCAAATGCTGAAGAAGTTTATCTCAACACAAGACCATGAGTCATGTGTTGCACCTGGTTCTTCTCTTTACCTCATTTTGTTCCTTCCATGGTGATCGAACTACTATAAGAGGCTCCTGAAGAACATGGGGCTGTCCTAGATAGTAGAAGCGATTTCCAAGTTTGATATGGCAGTCAGGCTGTAAGACCAAATCCAGGAGAAAATGGAAGAGAACTGGAATTAAATCTGGCATTTATTTCATGAGGCACATAAACATTCCATTTAGGTACCCAACCCAAGCACATAGTTTTCCAAGATGCCTGCTGTTTTAACTAGGATTCCTGGATAGGTTTCTGCTTAGGCCAGACCTACAGAGGATAATTACTAACCAATGCCAATGTGTGCCGGGAAAGTACCATTTCCTTCAGTTCTCTCATAACCTAACACTGGGAGGCAGGGGCTGGCCATGATCTCGCCCTTTGTACAAGCCAGTGACTCACCTGCCACATGTGCTGGTAACTGTTAATACTGCAGCTTGAATGTGCATGTTCCTGCAAATTCCATACATTAGAACTTTGGGAAGTAATTAAGACATAAGGCCTCTCCCTTGTGAGTGAATAAGCACTCTTAAGAAAGGGGTTGAAGAGAGCACCCTAGTGCTTTTATCCTCCACTTTCACAATGTGAGGACACAGGATTCACTCCGGCCTTGGAAGGATGCAGCAGCAAGCAGCTATCATGCAAGTAAAGGGCAGCACATTTGTGACCAGGAAGCTGTAGAAATGAGGATGACAAAAATCATTTTGATGAGATGTTAAGCAGAAATGAGAAACACATTATTGGAAACAAGAAGACAGGACTCCTCATAATAAAGCGGCAAAGAACTTAGCAGGATTGTGCCCACGTCTCGGTGCTTTGTGGAAGACACAATGTGATGTATTCCTTTTCTAAGCCTGTCTTAAAATGTACTATGAACTGTGTAACTTAAAATGACAAGTATTTACACTCACACAGTTCTGGAGGCCTAATGTCCAAAACCAACATGTCAGTATGTTTGAGATCTTCTGAAAATTTTGAAGGGTATTCCACTGTGTGCCTCTCACCTAGCTTCCAGAGGCACCCAGCAGTCATCCATGTTCCTTGGCCAACAGACACGTTCCTCCAATCCCAGCTTCGATTATTACACAGTGCTCTTCTGTGCTCAAATTCCCATCTTCTCAAAATGTAAAAGTATCCTGAGGATTCTGTTAAAAATGAAGATTCTGACTTTCAGAGTCAGGGGTGGAGCCTGAGACTTTTCCTTTCTCATGAGATTTCAGGGACTGCTGCTGCTGCTGATGTGATGTTTACACAACTGACTACACTTTTTGTAGCAAGGTGGTGGATGAGCTGCAATTGATGTCCTTGAGAGAGAAGCTATTACACAAACTTAAAGAAAGAGGTAAAGTGGAGAGGACTCTGTAATGTTCCCTGACATCAGTTTTATAACTGTAACGTCAGATTGATCACTGAGGGTCAGGAGTACAGCTTGCAGGTCAGCCGGTCAGAAGCACACAGACCGTAACAGAAAGAACAAGACACATGACAGGAAACCTGAGTGCTACTTTAATTCTCAGAGCAAACATATTGTAAATGATCATAGCTCATAGAAGTAAGGAAAGAGCATTGTACCACTTCTCCAGTCCCTTGGTTCCCTATAAGAATTAGAGGCCTTTGGGACATTAATGAGGCTTTCATCTCTGATCCAACATTGATAACACACTGTTAATGTGAATGTTCAACTCTCCAGGGGATGACCTCTGAACTCCATCACCCTAGCCATCATAGGCAGGGCCCAACTTCTACAGACTTGGCTGCTCTACTGCCAGGAAGTCCTGCCTCCCTCCTCTCTTGATTGGCAGGAAATGGAGCAAAAGAAAAGAATTTTATTTTATCATCATGAATTTTAAGATCCACAGAGAGAAGTAAGTTAAATCTTGACTCTGCCTCTTACTATTTATCTGGCATTTTCCAAGCAGTTAGTTCTCTCTTAGATTCTTTCCCTATAACATAATAAAGGAACATACTTATCTCTCTCCACAAAGCTATGGCATCATCTACATACCGTGTTGTCATTTGAATAAGTCTGTTTTGTATTCAGAGGTTTTTTTGGAGTTTTTTAGGATTTTTTTAAAAAGATGAAACCATGAAGATGTTGAAAAATACTCTGAGAAACAGGTAAGTAACATCTACTTTTAAAAATTCATTCCGTGTCATATATGTGCATATATGATTATAGAGGAATGAAAAAGTATGAGAATAATGTTATCTAAATAATAAACGAGTGCTCAACTTCCACATGTTCTTTAACAGTTTTGACCTATGGTTCACTGCCAGATTTGGGGGCGAGGGTCAGTCAGAACTTTATCAAATTGACCTTCCCCCTCTCTGCACCAGACCTGAACTTCCTGCTCTGCCCTTCCCCCATTTGTGTCACAGCTGGCGTATGCCAATCATTGCTGGAATTTCTTTCTTGGTAACTTCTGGCTTGGTATGTCACACGACAAAAATCATTCGCATGACTTTGTCTTTAGCCAAATGTGCCTTTCTCCAGCCTGAGCATGTACCTTCTCCCCCAGGTTTGCGTCCAAATAGGTTTTGGCTATTTCCGACCGAGTTCTTCCCTTTTGAGGATATGTAGAATGGCGGGTTTTACCAGCCCTGCATTTGCTTGCAAAATATCACCTTCGGGTAAACTTCATGCATAAATTTCCATTTTAATTCTATAACAACTAAGAAGTTATTAAGTTTGTCCACCCAGTAAAGAGCTGCTCAGCACCAGGAAGGTCTGGTGTGGGTCAGGCCCTCTGTTGCTGTATCACAGCTGTGTGCTCCTGCGGAGATGGTTTAAGTTTGTTAATTAACAACCCAGGGTCCTTTTTCCTCCAACATTCACGATAGCGGATTTCTAAGAGCTTCCAAGAGATTTATTTTTATCCTTCAAGTGGATAAAAGACATTAATGAAACCATGTGAGACTTCAGGGACTGAGCTCCACCCACAGAAGCCAAGGGGAGGCAAACACGAGTGACTGTTGATTATTAAATGTCCTCTTAGCAAAAGAGCATTTCCAGACTGGCCCGATGGGCAGTTAAATGCAGAAAGTAGGGGGAACACTATGTATGCATTATGTATAAAGAGGCACCCGGCTTTCTTATGCGGAATAATTAATGAAATCACTGTAGGAAAATGTACTCCCCCCCACCAACTCAACTACCAACTGGTCCAATCCTTGAACATGTAGCTCATGTTAGGATGGTTTCAACAATTTAGGTCAACAGCATGTTTAAACTCTTAAGTGGAACCGTTAATCTCCATTAATCTGACTGTAAAGATGAGGCATAATGCTTAATACAAACGCGTAAGAGTTGATAATGCATGTTCCTTTGACAGGCTGCCTTAATACACACCAACTTCTGTCCAAAGAGCAGTGAGTTTGGACTGTATTCAACCATTCAAAATCTACTCCTGACCCTTCTTAGATCTTTCTTCATACAAGGGACCAGGACCCAAGGGAGAATATCCACCACGATGCCCATAAAGACATACCTTTTGTGGGATTTTTAAGCTTTTACCCATGGCTATCCTCTCTTCCAAATCAGCCAGCACAAGAGTGAATGGAACTTGGCAGACATATGACCTTGTCAGTGCCCTGGGTGGCTGTACACTGAGGAGATAAGTAGGCATGAGAGATGCCTCAAACCTAATGACACGTATCTAAAAAGGAGCCACCTTGTTGGCCATAAGGGAAACATGACAGAGTTCCCTTCCTGACTAGGGTACTGCAGGACTTTGGTAAGTCATGAAATAGCTTTTCACTTTGGTGAACCCAACTATAAAATACTTATCTCTCCTCATTCATACCTACTGCTCCTTCCTCTGGGCCAATGTTTCTCCAACCATGGCCCACAGAACCTCTGCGAAAAGAAGCATTGAAAGCGTGATTGAAATTCCACATTCCTGGGCCCCTCCCCCAGGCCTACTTACGCAGAATCTCTCAAGAGGAGACAGGAAATCCCCATTTTAATAACCTCTACCAGTGAGTATCAAGTTAGATTCACAATCTAACTTTTATAAAGCTGTTGTAGAAACCCAGGTGGAAAAACAAGCACACATAAATTAACCCAACCCCAGCAAAGTGGTTTTGGAGAAGAAATTTCCAGTGTGACTCCCACACAAGCTCTTAAAGGAAAAGTTAAATGTAATGAGTGGAAGAATGGTTACAGACCTGAGACACAGAGCCTGTGAGGGCTCTTCCTGACAGCCACTGCACCCTGAGCTGAACCTTGCTGAGGGTTTTCAGTGCATTGCTGCATTACAATGGGTTCTTTTGTGTTAGCTCACCCAATTCTCATAATTCTGAGAATAGGACTTCAGCTATTAGGTCTCCTGGGAGGCCAATGTAAGTCTTCAAAGAGGAAGTGTCATTTGATGATGATATAGAGATTTGGTGGGACTACATCATCTTCTACATTTCACTCAATCATTCAGCTTTCAATAGAATGGATTCTTGTTGCCTTTTTATTCCCTAGTCTACACCAGTAACTCTCAATAAATAAAGGAGGATGAGAACTGGTGGCAACTGGCATCTCAAATTACAAGGCTACTTTTTTATCTGGGTTCTTGAGTCAGAATTAACTACTGAGGAAATTTGTCCTAACACAGAAAATGACTTCTTTCTTGGAATATGAAGAAAAGTAGCTGTCAGGAGCCAGAAAAACTGAGGCTTAAAGCATGATCCTTGAAATCCAAATCCTTGCTATTGAAATTCCACTCTATAATGTGTATTCTATATCCTACAGAATTCACGCTATAGTGATCATTGCCTTTCTTCCCAGGACCTCACCGCTTCCATCTGTTAATACATCCCAACCTCAGGAGTTGTGGCATGAACTAGTGCTGGCTCCATCCCTTGGCCACAGAAGCAGAAAAAGCCATAGTGACCAAGGATGAGCTTGTGGCCCTAGGAGGGGTCAATCAGAATCCCTCTCTGAGGTCTTCCTGGGAGGAGGAATGAAAAGTGGATGGCTCTGGGCTCCTCGTTGCCATTTTCTCTACCCCATGGAGAAATCTCTCTGCGTACAAGAGGGAAGGCAAAGAGATTTCAAATGAGCATGCCAGAGACAGAGCAGAAAAAGTAGAGTGAAACTGGCAGCCTGAAGCCAGCTTTGGCCCCACCCTTCCTATGGTGAGGCTACAGGGACTGATAAACTTCCCCTTTAACATTTAACAAGTTCTGAAGAAGCGAGTAAGGACACGACCGTTGTGGCCTGCTAGGTTTATATTTTCAGAGAGTGACTCTGGCTGCTGTGGGGGCAACAGATGAACAGAGACTACTCTCCTGAGATACAAAAGATGAGAATGACACAGACTAGGCTGCTCACTGGAATGAACAGATTTGAGACTTAATTAGAAGACAAATTATTGTGTTATTGATTAGCTACAGTGGGTGGGAGAAGCACTCCAGTTTTGGACATGTGCACCTGAGTAGATGGTAACACTCTTGACCGATCTGAGAATGTCAGAGAAGGATGAGGTTCAGAGGAAGATTTTAAGTTTGATATGAGAAAGCTTCCGATGCCTGTGAGATGCCAACTAGAAATATCCAGCAGGGAATGTACACACTGTTTTGTTTGCTATAACAGATTAGGGTAATCTTATTATACCTATGTCACAGGTGAAGAAAAGGTTTGTCTAATACAGCAACAATCAAGTGGGACTCCTGAGAGTAGAACCTAAATGTCCTCCATCTAGTCCATACTTTTTCAGTGAATTATGATGTCTACAAACCAACCAAAGATAATGTTATATAAAAGGATACTTGGATAACACATAAATATAAAAGGTACAGTGTCGATCCAAAATTACACTTGACGAAATCAGTGTCATATTGGCTAACTTGTGGGGTCAGTTTGATAAACTAAAAAGGGCAGATAGAATCCATCCCGACTCACAGTCAGCCTTCCCTTGGGAAAAGAGCCCAGCCCGGCAGAGATGACAGGCTCTTGTGTGCTTTGGATTTGACCCAAACATTACAACAAGTATTGGGGGAAAAAAACTGTCAAAATATATCCATTCTAATTGTGCAAAGGAAACAACTTTTTAAGTTGGTTGCTTTACCAACAACACGTATCAGCTATATATCCAAATGAAAGAGACAAGCAGAATTTTGTTTTTTAAAAAATCAATAGATTGGCTCTTATGGAAGTCATTAATACAAACGTTTACAGACGCTAATTTTTTATTCCTGGTCGGCATTCCATTAAAAAACAAGTTGCACAGAGTCCCTGAACAAATTCATGATTAAGAATCAGGTCCGCTCTATCCGTAAAGTGTTTCCTGCCATTGCTCGCAAAGGAAGCACATTTTTGACTCTGAGGGGAAGCTTAATCTGGTTGTGCTGGCTGAGCTGGACTCAGAAGAAGCGGGAGTCATAGCAGGTGCTTGAGCAATGGCATAAAAAGATAAAAGAGATATCTGCGAAAAAAAACAGTCTCATCTTGCATTAGGTCTTCTAACCCAACCTGGAGTCAAATTCTTAATACTAATCAGAGGAAAAGTGTCATGAGACAGGGAACCTGGTTGTCCATTTTCATAATAATATTCCAATATCCAAACTCTTATTTGGTATCTTGGACCCAACAAAGGCCTGATAGAACCATTCGAGACAGGACAGGAAGGACTGCAGGCTGAGAAGTGTTTTACAGAGCAGAGAATGGTGGATTTCTTTGTCCCTACCGGTCATTACAAAGAACAGTAGGTCATTTCTAGCTCCATAAAAATATAACATATTTATATATTATTTATTATTTCTAGCTCCATATAAATATAATTTATGAATGTGTGACTTTGTGCATGAAAGAGAGCCTTTGTTTCATTTCTAAATAGAATTTATCAGCTAAAATTTCCAACCCATACTTGTGGGAGAGAGGAAACAGGTTTGCTTTTTTCTTTTTACAGGATTCTCACTTTGTATGTATCATATCACCCAGTTAGATTGCTTCTAAGTGACAGCAATCCTCCTGCCTCAGCCTCTCAAGTACTGGGATTACAGATTAAAGGCATATGTAATACTGGGGAATTGAACTCAGGACCTTGTGCTTGCTGGGCACTTGCTCTAACTGCAGTGCTATTCCTCCAGTCCCAGTTTGTATTTCTAAGTTCTTCTCAGATACGTTCTGTGCTTCATCTGCTTTGGATGCTATCTACACAGGTCTTGTCATACGTGGGTTGAGTGGAGCCTGCAAGCCTTCTAGGGTAATGAATAGGGTGTGTTCTCTGGCTCCCCTGAGGAAGTCCCACCACAATGATGCACGGGACCTGTGAGAGAGCTAAGGGACCAAGACGGAGTACCTGGAGTTCAGTCCTAATTCTGCCACTGTGGCCCTGGACAGTTGCATTACCTTCCTGCACCTCAGTTTCCTCATCCAGAAGGAGTGAGACCAGCCCCGTCTAGAAATACAACAGTGCCAACCACTTACTAGCTTAAAAGCAATCATCCCATTCCATTTCCATGGGGATCCTGAGTGAATTACAACACAGAGAAGTTACAGAAAGATGCCATTCTATAAATTAAAAGGCACACTGAGATAAGTGGGCTCGCCTTTAATCTATAATCCCTGGGTCACAGTTAGCTCTCTTTGTCTGTGTTCCCCTTCCGTCTAAAAGTACACAAGCTCAAGTATTAAGGGGCAGCTGGTCCCAGCCCCGAGCAGCTCCCACTAGGAAAGCTTTTATATTTCCCTCTTGAGCCTTTCCTGGGGCTGAGTTAAGAAGTCTCCAGGTAAGGAATCCTTTGGAGATCCCCTGCTTAAGTTTTGGAAAGTTTCTCCCGAGGAAGCCATTCTCCAGTAAGTGGACAGTCAGGTGGAGAGTCTGGCTATTTCTGAAAGGAAAGAATTTGCTCAGTTTGACACACCTCCAGCCTCCAAGTTCCCTGAATTTCACTGCCGCCTCCTCATGGACACGTCTCTCAATACAAGAGTCCCCAAAGGACAGGGGTCATTTTCAAAAAAAAGGGGGGGGGGGCAAAAAAGAAAAAGTCCTATTCTCCTGGCCATTAATCATGCCTGTAGGAGCGTTTATTAATGCCCTGTCAATTGCTCAGAGTGAAGGCAGCCTGTTAGCTGTACTCCTCCCCGTTAGCTGTGTGCAAACACTGGTGATTAAGCGCCAGATTTAACATCCTCATGAATATTTAAGTGGCTGTTTTTGAAAGTTTCCTGTCCTTTTACACTAATAGCCCCATTAAAACCTGTTTACAAGCCAGTCAAGAGAGTAACTGCATGCACTTAAAACACGAGAGTGCTCCCCCAAGAGGGGCACCAGGACCATGTGAGGATCAATATACTGCTTAAAGTAAGACTGTCTACCCGCCCCCAGTGGAGCCCAGCCCCACGAGAGCCAGCAGAGGAGCTGGAAAGGACCCAACTTGTTAATTAGGCCAGTGAGGTGGGGGAGCAAGCTCACACTACTGGGCTCCCCACGGCCCTACGTGGGGTGACCTCAGCTCTAGAGTTTTCATCATGTTCTCCAAATGACGTCAGCGGCATACAGCCAGGGATCAGAAGAGGAAAGGAAGCTTGTTTTCTGCAATTGTCCTCCTTACACTAGCCCGGCCCATGAATCTCCACAGGAAGCTAATGAGGACTTAGGAAAAGGGTGCAGAGTGAGGCCTCCTCCGTTAGACCTGAGAAACCCCAAAAGCCTCGGAGCTCCTGAGGAATGAGAGGTCAATTGGTGAGGAAGCTGGGCAATGGGGTGAGATGTCCCTCTTCTGCATAGAAGAGGCTGCCTTCACCATGCACAGCGGGCATTACCTTCCCTGCACTTGAGAAGAAGATGAGAGTTTGGAGAACCACTACCTCTTTGAAATCAAGGACATAATGACCCAGGGCTTTCTCTTTAGTTACACATAAAGAAATAAATACAATGGTGGCAGAATAAGTAGGGCACCTTGCCAGTGGTCGCAATGAACGACAATGCCATGCGCAGTCTCCTTCCTTTCCCAGACCCCACAACTAACACTATTAGGGACAGGTAGGTCTGTAGAGGGAACTTCCCTATACCAAGCAGGAAAATTTTTCAAGCACTAAATCTATTTGCATATCCATAGCCTTCTACTGTGCTCCAAGAATCAAAAATTTCTTCAGAGCAAAAAGATATACCCTAACTTATCACGTAATTTGTACTGTCCTTAGCAAAGTTCACTAGATGGAACAAATCCCATTCCAGAAGCATTTGGGGGTGGGGGGGATTCACATGAAATAGAGCCCGAGACCTCTGTTTTTTATATGGCAGATTGCCCAATTCAAGCTTTCCCACTTCCACATATCCTGAAATGTCAATAAAAAAGTAATCAGTTACAATGTCTCATGTGTAATGCAGAAAGGAGTGTAATATAATTCTTTTAAAAGTCCATCTAGAGGAGTAAAAACCTTTGTAGTTTAAGGGTTTAAAGAGCTAAGACTTCAGCTATACATATAATTTACCTCAAAAATAACTCATTTATTCTCTGATTCCCCCCCCCCACAAAAGAAACCACATTTCATGTTGTCACCAAAGAATACTCAAAAGCATCAAGACAAACATCTAAACTTGCAAGGGTGGAGGAACAGAGCAGTGGTTAGAGCACTTGCCTGGCAAGCACAAGACCCTGAGTTCAATTCCCGAGCACTACTTATGCTGGGCATGGTGGCACATGCCTGTAATCCTAGCATTTGAGAGGCTCAAGCAGGAGGATTGCTGTGAGTCTGAGACCATCCTGGACTACATAGTAAGTTCAGGACAAGCCTGGACTACATAGTAAGTTCAGGACAAGCCTGGACTACAGAGCGAGACCCTGTCTCAAAAGAAAGAAAGAAAATCTAAACTTGGAAGGGAGGCTGCCACGTAGAGGGGCTGGTTCCCTTCCTGTACTGCCTGTGATGCATTGCAGCTGACTCACCCTGACTGAGGACAGCTGTGTTCATTTCTCAGAAATTTTGTGAGCTAGTGATAAACTTTATTAGACATTATTTAGCTAGGATTTATTAGATAGTACATTTGATAAGCTTATCATCAAATAGCTTATACTGGACACAAAAGTACTAAGTACTCAGAAGTCATCACCTCCTGATCGTCTTACAGCACTTACGAGCATCTGTGCTCTGGCAGTCGCCTTTGTCCCCCGCATCTGGGTGTCTCCATGCAGCTGTCCCCACTCCACACTCAGTCACAGCACCTGGACAGCTTGAAATTGGGGTATTTACCCCACGGAAATTGACAAACGCTGCAGATAGACTTCCCCTCCCACACAATGCACATACCCTGTGGAAGTGACTGAGAGACACGTGTGGGAGCACCACTATTTACAACACGTCTCAAGTCTTCGAGACTTCAAATGTGGAGTCATGGGTAAACAGAGGGCTGCTGAGTTCAAAAAAGGAGAAAGCCAGTGGACTGGATTTTCACAAAACTAGCTGCCTGCCCTTCTCTACCTCCAGCGGTATGACACGAAGCAAGTGGCTTCCTTTCTCTCAGCCTCTGCTTCCTCATGTAGGACATAAAAGGTGAGGGTTGGACTAGACAATCACTAAGGCCCATTCTGGCCATAACAGTATGATTCCATGATTCCTCTTTTACTTCCGAGTCAGACACGCATAAAGGCATGATCTTCTAGCCCATGAAAATTGGAAAGAAAAAAAGTTCAGCTACATAATTCTTCTTCTTTTTCAAATATTTCCCAAAAGATTGTAGTAGCAACTGTAGTAAAGCAATCAGAAGGGATCCAAAACAGACTGACTCAGGTGGAGGATACTGGGATCACAGGGCACGTGCTCCTGGTTAACATTCACTTGTTATTTTGTCTGCAATTTACCCTTAGCACCAGAAGCTAATTCTGAAATTCAACACATTCCTAATTTTAAAAAAATAAAGTCTCAGGAAATCTATTTATTAATGTCAATATTATGATCCAGAGACTTACAGAATACCAGCCTGGAAAACAAAAAGGTTGCAAAGTTAGAGCACCTGGATTTAGGTTCCTGTCCTAATTCACTCTCATTGGTTGTGTGAACTTGAACAAGTTACTTAACATGCTCAAAACCCAGTGAAGTGTGAATAATTCCTCATAGGATACACTAGTAAAGACTTTCTGGAAAGCCATTTAAGTGGTGCTTATTCAAATTAAGTGTCTATTTTATGACATAACGGATAGACTTTCAAGCTTCTATCCCAGAGAAATCCCCATCCAGGCCCATCATGTGAAGATGTCAACAGCCCACTTAGGGAGATATATGTGTACAGTTAGAATCAGGCATGGCTTCCACCAGGGGGCAGAAGTGAGTAAAGCATGATAAACTAACACTGGGGACTATTGTGCGGCATTTCCAAGAAATGGGGTAGACACGCATTGCAAATGGTTCACTCTGGGGAAGAGTCAGCAGTGACAAAAATACAAGCCAAAATGAGGCCTACAGAGTATTACCATTTATGTGAACAGTGAGCAAAATACACAATTTATAAATATACATACAAATAACAGAACAGACATTGGATATACTTAGAATGAATGCCCATGTGGAGAAAGTGGAAATGGGAGACAGAAAAGAGTGGATGATTATAAGAGAGGGATCAAGTACAAATAACAGATGCTAGCATTCCCTGTGCTGAAAAGTGACAACTAACTAGACCTAAGTCTAGTTTTAAAAAATTATAATACTTATGCAGGCCACACAGTCATCAGGAAGGTCAAATGAACAATGCATATGACGATGATCTGTGCACCATAAAATGATGTTTGGATACATTACTATTATCTCTGCAGCACAGGTGGGAAAGCCAAAAGGGGCTGAAGGGAATAGTTAAGAAATATGGCAGGATGTGCTGTCCTTCTTCTGTCTTGTAAGTTAAACAGAGAGGTTCAAAGTCTCTTGAACTGTGCCTCTGTAAATTAAAAATTTATAAATAAAAACTATGTGTTATTTTCCAGTCTTCCTCTGAGTAACATATCAGTATTGTCTAGCAGAGCCCTCCTCCCTGTCTCCTTGCGGGTACAGCACCCTACTCTTCCTCAGGTACCATCATTCCTCTGTCCCCAGAGGACTGACTGACTTTGTTTGGTCTGTTCAGCATGGTAAACCAATTCTAATGGCCCATGAATGCTTTGCACAGGAGTGTGTGACTCCAATATGTAAGAGAGACAAGATGAAGTATGTTTGAAGGAGCCTCCTGGGATAATATATTTGTGCATGTAATATCACATGATGATGGGATTTATTCTGGAAAGTCAGCACATGCACTTAACATCTCTTAACCAACTTCTATCCCATTATCCTTCTCCCCCTTTCTTACCCCTTGTCCTCTTGTATGTATACACTAATGTATAATGTATACATTAGGCTTCTCAAATACTAGAAATCACATATATTTAACTTCCTGAGTCCGGCTAGTTTCACTTAATATGATGGTTTCCAGTTCCACCCGTTTTCCTGCAAGTGACATGATTTCACTCTTTTTATGGCTAAGTAATAGTCCATTGTGTATATACTTAAATTTTCTTTATCTGTTCATCTATTAATGGGCATCTAGGCCATTTCTACAGCTTAGCCATTGTAAATTGCTTTGCTGTGAACATGGACATTCATATATCGCTCCAGCCTGCAGTCCTTCTTCCCAGAACATTCCTAAGAATGATGAAGCTGGATCACATGTTTAGCCTTCTGAGAAACCTCCACACTGATTTCCACAGTGATTATACTAGTTTCCATTCTCAGCAACCGTGTAGAAGGGTTGCTTTTCTCCTTGCAACCTCTCCAGTCTCCAGCACACATGTGTGTGTGTGTTCCCATTGACAATGGTCATTCTGACCAGGGTGAGATGAAATCTCAATGCAGTTTCAATTTACATCTCTCTTCTGGCTAACAGGATGAACACTTTTTCATATACTTTTTGACCATTTGAATTTCTTCTTTTGAGTACTAAGTTTACTTCCCACTTTCTATTGGGTTCATTATTTTATGGTGTTTGATTTTTGAGTTCTTTGTATGTTCTAGATATTAATTCCCTATCAGAGTGGTAATCGGCAAAGATTTTCTTCCAGTCAGTGAGTTTTTACTCATTGAGAAAAAGACAGATAAGAATGTGGGCTTCCATATCCTCCTACCTTAAACACAAATATCCCAGGATTTTCTATTTGGAGCTGGGGCTTCTATTTGAGAGCATGAAGCAATAAAGTTTAAAAACAGCTTGAAGCTTGAGGCTTAGCTCAGTGATTAAAGCTTGGTCCTAGGTTCACTCCCCCAGCACCGAATAATACCTGGGCATGGTGGCACATGCCTGTAATACCAGTACTCAGGAAGGTGAGCCAGGAGGACTGCCATTAAATTGTAGGCCAGCCTGGGATTCAAAGTGAGTCCAGGACCAGCCTGAACTACAGAGCAAGACCCTGTCTCAAAAACAAACAAAAAATGCAATCTTCAGAGTTATAATTTAGCAAATACAAATGAAGGTAGCCATGAAAGAAAGGCTTCTTAATGCAAGAAGCCATGCAGGCTAGTTAATCTAAAGTTATCAGAGATTCTCTTCCATCTCCACATATATATTGGAGAACAAATAGTGTACTTAAAAACCTGACAATGGAGTTGTTATACGAGACTTAACATATATTAAAAAAAAAGCTGAAAGCAAGACCCAAGGAGATTTTTTGGGTTTTTTTGTTTTTTGTTTGTTTTTGTTTTTTTTGCAGTCCTAGGAATTAAACAAGCCCTCTACCACTAGGCTATACCCAGCCTTGTTTTTTTTTTTTCCATTTTTCTTTTTTTTTTAAAACGCAGATTAACAGACTTAATTTTGGAGGATCTGGGCATGTGCCTCACCTGCTTTGATCCGTTCCACCTCCCTCTCGCTCCCTGGCCCTGCCCTCCATCCCAGTCTCATAGTTTCGGTGGAAGATGAATGTATATGACATTCTGTTGATATCATCGGCCCTCCAATCAAAGAGTTACTTGTATACCCGTGTTCACACTTACATTGTGCATGGCTGCTGGAAGCAACACATGTCCATCAATAGATGAATGAATAAACAAGGCATGTTGTACATACTGAATGACAGATTACCCAGCCTTAGAAGGAAGGGAATGCTACAGTGTCGATGAGCTCCAAAGATAGAGTGTTAAGTAAAATAAACCAATCACAAAAAGACAAATACCACCTGATTCCATTTACACAAGAACCTAGAGGAGTCAGACTCAGAGACACAGAAAGTGGAGGGTAGTCCTCAAGGGCTGGGGATGGGAAGAGTTATGGTTTAATGAGGATGAGGTATCCATTGTGTAAAATAAAGAGTTCTAGAGATGGTGCGCCCTTAACACTGTTGAACTACGCACTTGAAAGGGTTGAAATGGTAAATTCTGTGTTACACATATCTTACCACAATTTTTTCAAGAGTCTAATGGTCATCAAAGTATTTTCTAGAACCAGGATCTTTTTTTTTTTTTCTGTAGGAGGCCAAATTTTTTCTCCTCAAGAACTCCCTAACTCCCTCCCAGAGAAAAGGCAAAGCCCTTCTCAGCGGCACCAAAGAGGAGAAGGCAACAGGCAGTCACTGCTCAGAATCCCCACCACTAGCTGGCCCTGCCTCCAGGAAGTCAGCATGTGCTCCCATGGAGGACTCCTCTGGTTCCTGCTGTTGTCATTTCTCCATGCAAACCAGACCCTCAAAAGAGAGGCACCAAATCAATTAAGAGTTGCCTTCAGCATCACCCATTCTGACCCTCATGATCTAAACCCCAAGTGGGGGAAACGAATTTGCCCAAGATCACACCCCACACTCCCACTGACAGGGAGGACCTAGACCAGCAGATCTTCCAGAACCGGCCCCTCCCCTCTCAGGTAGGTGGGTGGACGTATTACTTAGCATTGCTAAAGAACTTCGTATTTGCCGAGTGCTTTATGCTCATCTATTATTCATACACTAATGAGAATACTTAGATTGTGCCTTTTCTCCAAGGAGTTCAGAGCACTTTGTAAATGTTAACTCACTCTCCCCCTACATCCCAATGGGACAGACAGAAATCCTCACCCCTCAGCTCTGCAGTTGGTAAAGAATAAGCCCATCAAAGGCAGCAGGCATGATGGACAGTGGGCCCAGATGTCTAATTCCGTTTCCTCAGTCTTCTCTTTATCTAGTCAGGGCTCGTGGCAATGAGACACAAGAATTCAGACAGATATTTCTCTGAGGGAGAACAGCATGCATGGTGCCACAGGAAACGGGCTTAGGTCCTAGGAAAAAGAGAAAGGGAGTAAAGCCACAACGAATGTTTTCTGCTCATATTTTAACAGCAAACATTTACTTAGGTTGGCTGATGGCACACCAGACTTACAACTCCTAGGTCATTTTATTGGATCCTCCTCTCTCCCCTATGACCGGATAGAGGTTACCCACTATCCTCATAAGAGGAAACTGAAGCTTGGGGTGGTTAAGCAGCAGGATGGCATTGTGGCTACAACCCAGGTCTAATTCTAAGACCTGACCTCTAAGGTCACATGTAGAACTGCTTCTCCCTGATACTAAAGAGTCATCATGGGGGAACTGTTTTAACATAGTGATACGAAATCTCATTCTTAGCAAAAGTTGCTCAGCAAAGTCAACAGGGAGGCAGAGGGAAGGAAGTGACCTAGGCAGGGGACTTTCTTACCATTCACTCTGACCACCCTGTCAGTATGACTTACCTCTTGCTAAGCACTGACCATGCCACAATCTTCCCACACAAGTCATTACTGTCCCTCCTCTAGCAGAGGATAAGCCCAGTGTCTGCATCACCTTAGTACCCATAATGCTGACATGGGGGTACTAGCCCAACAGGCACCCACTACTATTTGTGGGGAAGGAAGACATGACTTTAAGACAGACCTTAATGCATGTCTGACGACATTAATTTTCAGTGATTTTATAATTCCACATTTGAAGCTATAGACATAGGCCATATGTTTCATTTTGAAAATTCACTCTACACACCCTCATTTCCCATGAATAGAGAACAACGACCAAGTGGTGACTGAGTGTCTGCGATGTTACGAGGCCAGTCAGGAATGTTGAAGACATCCGTGAGGTGGTCTTTATGCTCTTAGAGGTCACGTATCAGGTAGAGGCATGATGGAAACACACTAGAGGCGATTAATGAATGTCACACAAAAAAGTACATGCTGAGCTGGGCTTTGGGCCACAGAACATTGGAGATATTGCACGTGAAGAAGATGTCATGAAGAAAGTGTTATCTGGACAAGACTTCAAGAGAAAAGCAAGGCTGGCCAGGCAGGAAAAAGACATTGCTGGTGAGGAAACCCATGGAACCAAGACAGGGCAATGAGCATGCTCTGTGGGTGAGGCCGGAGTGAAGTAGCCCAGAAGTGGGGAGCTGGGGGCAGGTGACACCTGCCACGTAGGCATAGATGCTCTCAACTCCTTAGAAATAGGCCACTGACAAGATGGGCTTCATGACTATTCAACATTATCCACAGCCCCAAGGAATCTTTTCTTCACCTCTTTTGTTCATTAACAAAAGAAAGGGGATTGTTGAAACCAGGATGTTCTTTAATGAACACAGACTCACTGAGATTCATAACTTGAGTTGCTGAAGGAGAACCTGGGAGTCAATAAAGACACAAAACAGTCTAAACAATATTAAAACTTCCTGGTACTGCAGTAATTAGAATTTCAAACACTAATAAAAGACAGTACAGTTAATTAGCAGTAGTCATAAAAGTCTAAGAACAAATATACTATGTATTAAATACAACAACTAATGTAATTGCTACACAACAATTGAAAAATTAAAGAGGGAGAGGTTGGAAAGTGAAATTGCTTACCATAATAGAGTCAGGTCAGAACAGTAACCCTAATTCTCTGGGTCTCTGTGGCCAGAATTCCTTATGATAGTAGTTATTATTATGATCACACCGTCTTTGTTGTTGATATTGAAGTGTTCTATTTTTTATTACTAGGTTTCATTTCCTTGAGAAACCAGAAAATATGACATGCCTGAATTACACATCATTTTCTTATTCAGAAAACATAAAGACACACAGATTCTCTCTCACTCTCTTTCTCTCTCTGTCTCCCTCACTCACACACACACACACACACACACACACACACACACACACATGGGTGAGGTAGGAAGGATATAGAGAAAACTTCTAACGAGAAGCTGGTTTTATGCACATTTCAACAGCCACAAGCCTAACTTAATTAAGTTAAAGACCTTAGAAACTTTTCTCCCCACATCCTCTATAACAATTCTTATCCTAAAATTCAAATTTGAATTTGATCACACATCTATATTTAATGATAAATTCACATGAAATACAGTATAGAAATAAATTTATGTCACAGGGAGGCAAGTAGAAAATTTTAAAGTGAAATTTGTATAGAACAAACAATCCACTTTTTCCCACAAATTGAATGGATGGATAAAATGAGAGGAAAGAGACTGAGTGCACAGTCCAGTGGCAAACAGTGTGCTCAGCATGAGTGCGGCCATGGTTCAATATCCAGAAGAGACAGAGAGGGAAAGAGTGAGGGGAAGGGAGAGAGGGATGGAGGGAGGGGGAGAGAGAGAGAGAGCGAGAGAAAGAGAGAGAGAGGGAGAGGGGGGAGAGAGAGAGACAGAGGTTTACAAATTGAAAGTTAAGACATTCAGTAATTATGCAGTATGTACTTCATTATTTACTGAAAGATGTTGAAAACTTGGTCCACACAACTTAGACATGGATGTCTGTGACAACTTTATTCACCTCTAGTAAAGCTTGGAAGCAACCAAAATGATGTCTTTCATATATGAATGACTAAACAAGCTGTAGTACATCCAGATAATGGAATATTATTTGTCAATAAAAAATAAGCTGCCAAGCTAAGACAAGAGACAGGGGAAAATTAAATGTACATTTCTAAGGAAGACACTCAGGAAAGGTTACATACTATATAATTCCAATTACATGATATTTTAGAAAAAGCAAGACTATGGAAATAGAAATAAATAAGTAGAGATGGGCATGGTGGTACCTTCCTGTAATCCCAGTACTCTAGGAGGCTGAGGCAGGAGAATTCCAAGTTTGAGCCCAACCTGGACAACTTAACAGCTTAGTGAGATTTTGTCCCAAAGTAAAAACGTTTTAAGAGGGCTGGAGATGTAGCTTAATGCAAAGGCCTTGGGCTCAATCCTCAGTACCTCAAAAAAATGTGGTTGTCAATAGTTAGGCATTGATGGATATGTGGAGATAAAAGATTATGAAGGCAGTGTAACTATTCTGTATGATAGTGTAGTGGCCGAGACATGTCATTATCAATTTGTCCATACTTGTAAACATCATATATTTTGCTAAATCTATAAAATGTACAAAACCAAGCGTGAACCTCAGTGTACACGATAGCCTCTGGGACAATGGAGATGTACCAACAGGCTCATCCGGGACAGCCAAGGTGCCACCCCGGTGAGAGAGGAGGAGGAGGATGGGGTCTGCACATGGTTTTGGGGACAGAAGGTGCCTGAAAAAAATTTCTGTACCTTCTTCTCAGCTTTATTGTTCTAAACTCAAAGCTGTTCTAGAGTAAGCTCAGCTGGGAGTGGTATCACGCTCCTGCAACCTCCTCCCTGAGGCAGGACAAGCATAAATGTGAGTCCAGCCTGGGCAACTCAGAGACACCATGTCTCAAAATAAAAACTGTGAGGATGCAGTTCCATGTGCAAGTCCTGCATTCATTCCCAGTACCACAAAAAATAGGATTTTTTTAAAAAAAATTAAGTGCAAATAAATGCAATAAAGACTTTTCTTTGAATAACTATATATATATATATATATATATATATATATATATATATATATATATATATATACTGATGGACTGGACATTTAACGATATTAAAAAATTATTCAGTATATTTATCTTGACAGAAAGTATTGTGGCTATGTTTTTCTCTTTCTGAAATAATTACAAAGTGCTACTGTCTATGTTTGCTTCAAAAGCAAAAGAGGACGGAAGACTAGGATTGTAGAAGAAGCAACATCAGCCAGGCAAAACACTGTCACTGGGTCAGCAAATTCTGAAACTGGGCAATGGGTACACGGAAGCCATATACTGCATGACTGACATTTGTGTGTGTGTTTGAAATTAACATAAAGACAAGTTAGAAAATAATAAATTTTGAATCAGAAAGTAAAAGGGCTGTAGCTATCACTATCTATCACATTAGCTTTGACCATAGCATGTCCAACTGGCCCCATAACTCCTTCGGCTGGAGACAAGGACAGAGTAGTCCTCCTCTGCTCGTACCCAGCAGGGGCTCCCATCTCACCCAGTGTAAAAGCCAAGGTCCTGGCAGAGATCAGCTCTAGAAAATCCCAAGTCCGCTTCCACTGAAGGACTGCAGTTGGATTTATCTCAGCCTAGAATTTCCTACCCCAGGTGCCCTCAAGTCCAGAGTACTGTCCCACTCCCTAGGAGTCCACAATCACTTTCTAAGAACTTTCCTACCGATCCTATTTAAAATTGAAAAACCACTCCATTCTCTCTCTGCTATCCTTTTATACTTCGTTCTGCTTTTTTTTCCACAGCATGCATCATCATTGAACTAAACATATCCATCTTTAACTTATTAATTTTTAATTTTTCCCCCAAGTAGAATGTAAACTCCAGGAAGATGCGGTTCATTTGTTTGCTTACTACTACCATGAAAGTACCAACCAATCTGCGCAGAAACCAATTGATGAAGATATATTTGGAGAGAGGCAAGTGTTAAACCCAGCTCAAATATCAAATTTCAGTGTCCTAAGAGGACCTGCAGAGACGACCTGACCTGGGTGGGCTGCCAACGTGGGACCTCTGAGAAGATACGCCTGGGGCAAGAGAGCCTCTCCAATGTCTCCCCGTCTTCCCCACGCAGCCGAGGGCAGCCCTGCCTGCAGACGCTCCTCTGCCCTCTCCTGTCCCCAGCACAGCAGCTTATTCCAATCTCGTTTTCCCGCTCAGTTTACGACACAGCAGAATCACTTGTGCCCTAGAAGAGGTGATGAGACACGGCAAAGGAAAGTGTATGCTTTTCCAGAGCTTTCGGCTCCAACTTTAGTCCTTCTTGAACCACTCTACCTACTCCAGCTCATCTCCAGCTCTTCAGGGATCTTCCCTGATTCCATCTTCCCTTCCATTTTACTCCCAAACCCTCCAGCACCTTGGTGATCATACAGCTTCACACACTTCTCTGTTCTGATCTCCACCGCTCTGATGTTTTTCACTTTAGACCTTAGCTTCCCTTAGCCGCATGTCCTGTGTTAATCTCTCCAAAGGAGAATGAAACACAATAGACTTTTATTTCTTCTGGTTCCCTCACGGAGCCTAACCCCGCATTAGCCACAGACTGACAGATCAAGTAATCACTCCCAATTTGGTTTCCTGAGTTGGAGACTTTGGGTTCGTCCTTACCTCCGACATCTCTGTCAGTCCCCAAGTCTTCTGATGTTCACCTCCAATTATTTCTCCCATTGTCTCTCCATAACCACGCCACTGTCCATCTCACCTGACTAGTCGTCCTGCCCCTGCTCACATCCTTCCACTCTCTTCTGCCCAGGGCTCTAAGACAATCTCTCTAACAAAACTTGGATTATGCCACTCCTTGGCTTCAAGTATCTAGATAGCTCTTCATGGCCTTTTCTTGGCTTTCCAAGGTCCATGGTGACCTGGACCATGCTTCTGTCCCAAACACCTTCTGCTTACCCTCACTCTCTAAGCTTCAACTAAATTTCCTCTTTTTACAACTTCTCCAAAAAGGCCATGTGATATCCTACAGCCTTCTTCCTAGAAGCCTTTCTCCTTGTCTGGAACATTCCCCCACACCCTATCCCTCTACAAACGTTTGGTCTCAGCTCCAATATCATTTCTTCCTAGAAAACTTACTGGAAACCCCTGGCCTCAGCTTGGGCTTCTCCTCTGTCCTTGCCAAACACTCAGCATTTTCCTCTACACTCTGAATTACCATTTCCTACTCCTTTGGTCCCTCTTCCCCACAGGCCATAAACTCTGTGAGGGCAGAAACCATGGTATCATGCAATGTCTCCTAGACCAACTTCTTGCCTAGGACCCAACTAGGTACTCAATAATATTTTTTCAACTACACAAAAGAAAAATAAAATACATCATGATCTCTTCCACAACCAGAAAAGTAAAAAAAAAAAGGCTAAGACTAAGAAGTATGGTATATGGGAGCAGGGAGCAGGATGAGCGCTTGAGCAGGACTTCTGTCTTTCAGCTCCATAGCCGTTTGATTATGTGGCCTAAACTTCCCTCCCTTTCTCTGGGGAATGCAACACAGGAATAGTAATTTTCATATGCTTTTATTCTATGGCTAAACCAGTAGGACTAGGAATCAGATGTCATAAAGCACTTTCAGTTAATAGATTTTCCCTATGTCTTGGTTTAATTCACCCAGGAATAGATCCAAAACCAGGTTTAAGAGCAAATACATACTTTTTTGGAAGATGATCCCATAAAGCATCAGAAGGAAAGTAGGGAAATGAGGGAAGGAAGGAACAATGGTTTCATGATTGACCGAGTGGCCACTGTGGACACCTGGAGCTCAGTCATGCTTGAAGACAGTATAAGAGATACCACACAGCTGTCTTCATGGAGGAAAGGGAAGAGAATATTTATACTCCACCTTCCTCAGTCATTAGTGGGAACCATTTCCAAGGGCATGAAGTCTTCAACACTTCCAGCCTGCAAGAAGACTCAAGTGCTTGCAGCCAGAAGCCATGAGTATGTATTGGAATAGTGCCAAAGAGATGTGGGCAGGGCATCAACGACACTACATACAACCTGGCGACTTCAGCCGTGTACACTCCCAACTCTTGCTTTTTGCTGCACTATTTCCAAGGGAATCAAATACAAACAAAATCGGGTCACAAGACTTGACAACAACTCCAGTTATTCACTGTGATTTTTATTACTGCGCCTGTGTTCATCTGCACATCTCCTACTTCCATAGAGCAAAATAAAAGCACCAACTCAGCACCACCCTGATGGGGTGGCCTTGAAGCCGGCTGGCAGAATTTCCGATGCATGCATAGGACAGCACTTTCAAATCTTTGTCACCCAAAGGACATTTCATCATGTTTCTGGATCCTGCATTTTCTTGTGGAAGTTCAGAAAAAGACTCAAATTCCATCTAATTAGATGTACACAACTTTAGCTGTTTTGAATCTACCTACAGAGGAATGAGACCCTAAGAAGTTTGTTCTTTAGGATGAAGAAAGCATTTGGGGCAGTGTCTTGAAATTTTTTAACCTATGTGGGCATCATTTTTAACAACAAAGAATCATATTTTCCCTGAGAGTATTCCTGGAAAAAACATCAAGAACAGGCACCAAATTTTCACTGTGTTTCCTTATCGCCGCTTTACACTTTTCTTTCAACTATTGAATTCAGTTCAATAGGTGGTTTTGAGTTGTGAATTGTCCTGCAACTTTGATTGTTCTTTGTCATGACTCCAATGACAATCCTGGCTGCTCTTTTCCCTCATTGAGGCAGTTTTTGGGCACCAAGGAGACACAGCCTAAGGCGGTTTGTGTGCAGTGCTTGATAACCGTATCACTAGCAAATCTACAGATTCTGTCTGAGATTGGCCTCCATTTCCAATGCAGGTGATTAAGTGACCTCTGCCTTCTCTCCCACCTCCCACAATAAGGAAGGAGCCCCATCAGCCAACATGCACGTAGACTGTCACCATCTCCCACCAACTCCATTCAGTGCAGTGCTTAAATGAAACTCATCAGAACCCTTGGAAATAACAAAGCGAATGTCAGGAGCTTGTTTCTAATGATATTTTCAATCACCAAGGATTTAACTCTAAGCCATGTTTGTCTGCTTTTTCAAATTGCTACAAAGGACATTATATCATTATCCTTTCCCCAAAATGAGGTAAGAAACTCCTTGAAGAGGAGCTGATGGACTTGGATGGAGACTCTGGGCTATTTCATCCAGTTTAAGAGTCAAGTCAGCTCGCCTTCTCTCACATTCTGCAGACTCAGAAATCTCCTTGTGATGATACTTAGGTTTAAAAACAGGAACATTTAGCATCAATTTTGGGGAGTTTCTGTTTGTCTGTTTTCCTCAGTGCTGCACCAATATGGACAACAGAGTTAGAAAAATCAAAGCTAAAGAAAGTCTAGAGACTCCAAAACTTTACTTCTTAAAGCAACAAATGCACTAGGGCTACCTCCCTGTACTTGTTTCCTTAGTCACTAAAAAGAAACAGTAACACAGGGAGAGATCATTGTTTCAGGAGTCTGTGAGTCTGAGTTCAGATGCCAGCTCTTTGTGAAATGGATAGGTCATTTTGCCTCTCGGAACCTGTTTCCTTATCTCTAATAACAGGTCTTTCCACCTACCCATAAGTATGGACAAGTCTTAAGCAAAATGGAGACCCTCGATCTGAGAGACAGCTTTTTGTACTGACCCATCAGGAGTGGAAAAGGATTAGCAAAGATGGAGGTCATTGGTGTGGAGATGTGACAGCAAATTGCTGCTAAACAAGGAGACCCATGTATAATACTACCAATTAAATTATGATGGTAATGGAGGTAAGTGGAGCTAGGGAGCAGGCAGCGGGCAAGGACTTCTCAAATTGGAAAAGTTTTCCTCATTTTCCACCTATCTGACATCCAAACAGATAGGGAAATGACTCTCATCAACCTTCTGTTCTGGGCAATATGGCAGATAAAATACCCTGAAGTCTCTCCAGGAAAACATATAAAATACTTGGGAAAATATAAAAATGAGCTATTTTTAAAGCATCGTTGAACTGACACATCATAACATACAAAGGCTAGAGATAAAGTGAAAGCGAGAACTCTATATAACAGGAGCTGAGCGCTAAGGCTAGCTTTGGTCTGAGGGTCTCTTCTGAGAGTAAAATCAGTTGATACAAAATAAGCAATGACTAGTAATTATAACTATGAAGTAAAGAGATGCTAGACATTTATGAGAGCAACAAAGACACTGATTATAAGCATGTTTAGAAGAATCAGAAAGATATTTCAGAAACAAAATGTACATATAACAATGAAACAGAATTTTTAGTGAGTGGTTTAAGCAGCAAATTAAATACAGCTGAAAAGAGAATAAGTATATTGGAAGTTATATCTAAAAAAATTAAGAAGTCAGAACAGAAAGAGAATTTACAAGATGTATAAGTTACATGGAAACAGACTTCTATACAGCTACTGAGAATTCCAAAAAGAGACAGCTGAGGACACAGAAGTGATATTTGAAGAGATACTTTTTATAACTGTTGAAAAATTTGACCCTTAAGAATCAGGAAGCCCAAAATAATCTTAACAATTTGAAATGCAGATACATCCGGCTATAACTGGAAAACACCAAACACAAAAACAAAAGTATTTAAAATGGAGAATCTATCAAAAGAAATAGGAGTTGGAATGAGGACTAACTTCATAGTGCAACAATGAAAGCTAGAACAAGGACACTGGTATTGTCAATTGTTAAGAGAAGGTAATATTCAACTTACACCACAGCCAGAAAAACTATCTGTCAAAAACTTTGTTAAAAGTAAAATAACTTTTACACAAATAAGAGCAAGGAAAAAATGGAGACTACACTACCAAAAAGTCCTTATGAAGGGAAATTCTAAAAAATGTAATTTTATACAGAAAATTATTCCCAAAGACAAATGACAAAAATATTTCCCCCATTTTATTGATATGTACAAGTGCAGAATTTAAAGTTTACAATGG
This sequence comes from Ctenodactylus gundi, assembly GCA_004027205.1. Classification (NCBI taxonomy): domain Eukaryota; kingdom Metazoa; phylum Chordata; class Mammalia; order Rodentia; family Ctenodactylidae; genus Ctenodactylus; species Ctenodactylus gundi. The sequence continues at coordinate 404,691 of PVKB01001040.1, forward strand.
AGTTCAGCATTTTGTGCACATACTTTCCTTGTCAAAGTGACAAGGGCTTTCCCACTCTCCTTTTGTCCCTCCCCCTATGACAAAAATATTGATAAATGAGTGAATAAATACTAAACAAAACAGATTGGGATACGTATGAATAAACATAGAAGTCTGTGTAAACATAGGAGTAAATATAAATAAGACGATGTTAGTAATATCCAACTACAACTAAAAAACAAGATCAAACACACAGTGAATCAATTGACAAATTGGCCAGAAATGATTAGATACAAAACATAAGAAAACCATTGTATTGGTCAGGAAGATGAGAAAGATGCTTGGGTCTGTTAAGGTATTTAAGCATTTCTTCGGTAATATGGGGAATTGAACCCACTAATATGCTAGCCCTGCCTCCCTTTTAAAATACCTTTTATTTTGAGACAGATTTTTGATAAGTCACTAAGGTGCCCAGATTAAAATTTGTGCCTCAGCATCCCAGAATGCTAAGATTCTAGGTATATACCACCTGGCTTAGTTAGGCAATTTTAAGTGGACATGACAGTCATAAAAGAAATATAGAGCATAGAAGTGATAAGCTATAAAAATGGGGGCTTAAAATTAACAGTCAAGCCAGGTCCACCCTAGTTAGGCAATTATAACTGGCCATACTAACCATACAAGAACTATACAGCATATATAAGTAATAAACCAAAAGAAGTGTGAAATAAAATTGAACTTTAAAAAACTCAATCAGGCAGGAGTATCACAACACCAAGCCCAACCTTGGCAATTTTGCAATTTAGTGAGACCCTGTCTCAAAACTAAAAAAAAACAATAAAATAAAATAAAGAGCTGGGTACACACCTCAATGTGAAGCTCCTGAATGAAATTCCCATTATCAGGGGAAAAAAATCAACCTAAAAGAAAGGAAGGAAGAAAAAACTAGAAAAGCAGCGCAAATAACAAAAAAAAAGTGAGAGGAAAAAAAATTAAATATAGCCCTAATGAAAATAAGTCTATTTAAATAAATCAAATTTTACAGTTAAAATATGTTATTAGCATTAGCAGTAAAAAATGGCCAGATTATGCTAGGGTTAAAAATATATGATTTCTAAATCTTAGTAGCTTATAAAAAAGATCTCTCTTTCAATTTTTTATTGCTTTGAATAAGCTACCCCAAATCTTAATGGCTTAGAGAAAAGCTTTTTACTGTTGCTTATGATGTTGCGGTTAGATTGGGCCATTCTGTGCTCATTCTGGTGGGTCCGAGGGAGCTGTAAAGTATAAGAAGACTTACCTTGGCAGGAAAAGACAGGGGTCGGTCACGTGTCTCCGTGAAGTCTCATCATTCAATGGTACAGCCCAAGCTTCTTACGTGGCACCTGGGTCCCAAAAGAGCAAGGGCAGAAGGTACAAAGCAGCTTGAGACCTAGACTGGGGAACTCACACAGCATCGCCTCCCATCGCTTCCAGCGCAGTCTCAGGATGTAAATCCCATCAACATAAATCACTGGGTACCCAGGCCCAGATGAGCAGAGAAAGAGACTACGCCCGTCAATGAGAAGAGTGGCAAGGACATCACCAACCAATATCTATCCCATCTGTTGCTCATCCATGGCAGTACATCCACTGCAGGTCAGCTCCATGCTGCTTTTACTCCAAAACCCAAGCTGAGGAATCTCAAAATGTTTTGAGTATCATGGCTGCTTTGGTTTGGTACATCTGGAATGTACTCCAAAGGCCTCATATGTATTTAGATGTGGTGGGATAGCTGTGGAACTGAGTGGCACTGTAGAGAAGCAGGGCCTGGCTAGAAGGGGTCAGTGCTTGGGGTTAGACACGGAAGGATTGTTTCAACTTGTTAAGGCTGGGAGGCACCCGGGGAAGAGGTTTCAGGTGTGTGTTACTGACTTGTGGACCAGACAGTGAGGGAGTCACAGCCACTCTGGGTGTAAGGATACTTGATCTCAGTAAAGGAAGGGGAAAAAAGCTGTTACAGCTTCTTCCTGGGAAAGCTCTTCCTTGACTAAGTCTCCAGCTCTCAACCTGCTCCTCTCTTCAGTCGGCTCCTGCCGTCCTTGGCTTCTGTCTGCAATCCTGTGAGCAGCTCTCCATTCTCTACACTGTGCTTCCACTCTTGCTAGCTGTGTTTGAAGAGACTGCGTGAGGCCTTTAGAAGCTATGAGCTAAGATAAATCTTTCCTCCCTCAAGTTGTGAATATCAGTTGTTCTTCACAGCAACAAGAAAGTAATGAAGGCAGTGGCAAAGCAGATTGAGGACCATACAGACTAAAATAAGAAGAGATACATGTCTTTACCCCAGCTACTTGGAAGTCTGAGGCAGGCAGATCACAAACTGAGTCCTACTGGGCATCTTAGTAAGAACCTGTCTCAAAATAAAATACTTTAAAATGTGGGGGAGTAACTTAGTGATAAAACACTCCTGGGTTTAATCTCAGTACCAGGAGCCAACCCCTCCCCGGACCCCCCCCCCCAAAAAAAAAAAAAGAAGCAGCAGCACAGCCAGAACCTAAGGTATTTTCCAGCAAAAGATGAATCAGGGCTGGCGGCAAAGAGGGTCTGACAAATCTTTGACTTTCACAGTTCTCGATGATAGGTGCAATGATAGCTAATGTTTGCACCTTGCTTGTATGTTTCTCTTCACATCTTTCTCTCATCTCTTTGTAGGTCTTCACACTTCTTATACCTTGAAGCCAACCAAAATAAAATCTCAAGAAAAATCTCATAAACTAAACCATCCTAAATTACAATCATTGCTTGAGCTTAAACAGATTATCCAAAGAAACAAATCCTCTTAGAATTTTAAGTCTCAAGATGGCAGCAAAGTTCTTTTGAGAAATAGAAGGACTTGCCAGACCTTCCAAAATTCTAGAATTTCCCATGTTCTGGTTTGGGCCTGGAGTTTCTCTCAAAAGCCTCACAAACCCTATGAATACTGTGTACTATTGAGAGGTGGAACCAGGTTGGAAGCGACCAATGTTAAGGGACTGACCTGGAGGGGTGTGTGCTAGCCCCGCCCTTCTTCCTGGCACATGGCTTCCCCTGTCTGACATGCCTGAAGACGTCTCTGGCTGTGCTCCTGCCATGTGTGTCCATCATTCCTGGAAGCCCATGTGTGGACTGTGATGTTCTGAAACTGTGAGCTAAAATAAATATTTCCTCTCTTATGTTGTGGATGTTGGGTATTCTGTCCCAGCAACTAGAAAATAATTAAGTAAGATACCCTGGATCTGAACCCAACACTCTGGGCCTATATGAATCTCCATCATTTATTTTTTCCTTCTCACTTCTTGCTTGTATCTGATATTAAAAACAAACAAACAAAAATGTCTTCAGGTTATTCACTGTTGCTTTGAACAAGAAAAGGAAAAAAAAACTAAAGCAGGCCCTCCTCCAAGTGCTTATCTACATGGAATAGCTTAACTTGCAATACATTAGCACTATACAGTCCGATGACAATGTACAACTCTGGCCCTTTCATATTAAATACATTTCTGCTGCTAGCCAGGCAGCCAAATACAGAACACATGTCATCCAATAAGCAAGACAGATAAGTGCTCCATTTGGAGTTAATAATGTACTATTAAAACTACATACGTCAAATTATTTTATGCATAATGCAAAAACACACGATCTATTTAAGACAGTCATAAATGTCTATGAGACAAACTAGATATGGATATAAAATATTTTGGCTTCTGCCATAACCTCCCAGGAATGACCCAGCAGGCAAGCATCTTCTAATGCCTGCTTTCACAAATTCCTTAATAATTAGGTTTCATCATTGTGGTAAACACTGGCTTAAAAACAGTAACAGAAGCACTGCTCCTGGGAGAATGTTCCTATCAGAATGCTCACAGAGGTAAATATGACTGAGGCAAGAAGGCCCATCGACTAGCAGGTGTACTGGTGCCCAGCTGTGGCCAGAGCCTGTCTGCTTACCTACATACACATAGTTCTAGGTGCAGTTCTGGCCGCACATATACCCAGAGGGAAAGCCAAGTCTGTCGGGGTGGGCCAGGTCAGACCCACACGTGTTGGCATTTCTCTTAAATCAAATGAGTCAATTGGGTCCAGATGTTTGTCTTCATGGGTAGTACTGTCCACTCCCTTCCAAGCCACATCCTTGAGGAAAGGATAAGTCCTTGTCTATGGTTCATTGTCCCCTAATCAGCATTTCCTTTGAAGAACACTCCCCAGTAATTGACTGGTCTTTGTTCTTTGGAATACCTGAATTTGCCTCTCCTGGTGAGCCAGATGTTTGTGATTTTAAGAAACCTCAGGATATTGACTTCCCCTGGGTTAGTGGTTTCAAGGAGAGGTGCAAGCTTCTGCCACGTACATAATCTTTCTCCATTCCTTCCCCCAGGCTCTGGGCTCACACTATGTGAAACTTTGTCAAAGAGTTAATTAACATACACACTAAGACCTTGTTGTATAAAAAGGGGGAACAAAGGTCTTGCACCAGTTTGGCCCAATCCTGATGACTTTGGGAAAGTTACACTCTCTACACAGCAGTTGTATTAGTCCATTTTCTGTTGATACAACAAAAGAGCTGAATTGGGATGGTACATAAAGATAAAAAGGTTTCTTTAGTTCAAATTTTTGTTAACTGAATTTGACTAGCTCTCTGTGTTTGACTTCTGGTGATTTCCCAGTGGTGGAGGGCATCATGGTGGGACAGGAAGGTGGAGAAAAATCCAGAATCTCAGATCTTGTGAAAGCTAGTGGAAATACCCAGGAAACTACATTAATTCCTAGCTACTTCCCACGAGGCTCCACCTCTTGAAGTTTCTACCATCTCTCAATACCACAATATTGGAAACCAAACATCTACAACGTGAACTTCAGGGGGCAAACATGCCCACACCACAACAGCGTTATTTTTCAAAATAGTAGTTTCAGAATCAACTGCCTCAGATCTAGGCCCCATTTCAAGCTGGCTGACAAAAATCAGTCTCTAGAGATGAGACCACACATTTGAAAATCACATCTAAGGATTCTGGGTTTATTTAACACAGGCACATCTTTGTAATGAGGTTACTACAAAGGCCATAACAGTATGGAAGATACAGTATATCGCCCAGTCTAAGGTCTGGCTCATTAGTTGAGAGCACATTTGAAATTCAGGCAGATGTGAGCTTAAAACCTGACTTTGCCAGCTGTGTGGCCTTCAGAAAAATGTGTCCTATCTGAACTTAAGTTTTCAAAATCTGTAAGATATGGACAATGATACTTAACTCATGGGAATGACATGAAAATTACATGAAAGGTTACAGGTGGATGGATAAGAAAAATGTAGTGTATACATACACAATAGAGTACTACTTTGTCATAAAGAAGAATAAATACAAGTCATTCGTAGGAAAATGGTTTCATCTTGGGATGGTGTTGCTCAGTAAAATAAATCAGACACTTGAAAAGGTTAAATATTGTAGGAGTTTCTTATATGAGAAATACATAACACAAATTACTTGGGATGGAAGAAATAGCACGGTGCTGTAAGTACTTGTCTAGCAAGCACAAAGCCCTGAGTTCGATTCCCCAACGCCATATAACACTGAGTGTGGTGGCACACACCTGTAATCCCAGTCCTCAGGAGGCCTAGGCAGAAGGATCACCAGAGCCCAAGGCCAGCCTGGGCTACATAGGGAGTTCAGGATAAGCCTGGACCACACAGCCAGACCTTGTCTCAAAAAACAAACAAATAACAAAAAAACCTTGAAGAGCAAAAATACATACTTGATAGGAATCAGGCAGCAGACGCTGGAGATGGGAAGAGATCTGAGAATAGCAAAAAGCAGAAGAACGGGGAAGAGCAGAGTAAGCAAAAATGAACATAATGCAATATGTAAGTGAACCAGTCTCCTGATATTAACACAACTGTAATATGTGCAAATATATACTATTAAAGAATAAGAAATGAGACAGGACCAGTGGTACAGGACTGTAATTCCAGAATTTTGGGAGGCTGAGGCAGGAGGATTGCAAGCTCTGGCCCAGCCTGGCAACTTGGTAACTTAGTGAGACCCTGCCTCTAAATCAAGACTACAAGGAAAATTAGCTGAGGATGTAGCTCAGCATGAAGTCCCTGAGCTCCATCCCCAGTACCACACATACTAAATAATAAACAGAATACACAGCTTATTTGTAAAATGTTTAACATGCACTTAGCACCGAATACATATTTGGATCACGAAGACACCTTTCCTTCTTCCCAGAAACTGTCTCAAGTACAAGTCAGAGTGTCCGTCACTACCATGGGTCTAATGGCACTTCCTGTGAACTTTCCACTCAGTCTCAAATCTTGCCTTTCATAAGAACTGGCCAGGCTCTCTCAGTTCCTGCGAAGACAGGCTTGTGAACAGTTAGGAGCCAGCTTATTTGGGACTAATAAATTGTTATCTTTACTTTGTATGCCTTGAAATTTTTTGATTCCCTTCCGTATCTTCCCACTCCTCATCTCTCCTAATTTACAGTATCGAACTGTGGGCTAACAAATCTGCCCCTACAGTCACCCGTCAAAACACAAACAACTATTTTCAATATATTAAGGGTCTACCTTCACAGCCGCGATGCTTTAGAGGGCCACAGAAAGAAATCAAAGGAAATCAAGTTGCATAAAACGGAAAGGTTGGCTTAGGCTGACCTGGGAAATGCCCCGCAGCAGCACCCTCTAAACTGACCTCCTTTGTTCTTTCTCTCCACATCCCAGGCCAGGAAGGAAGTTGGCTGAGATTGGTGTGGAGCCTGGTAACAACACTGGGGAAGCGAGGCCTCTGCCTTGTCACAGGCCAACCCTGACACTGTGGGGAACCAGTCCGCCCCTTCTGTCGACTGTTAGTAATCCAAAAATGCACGTAATTATCCCGCTGTCAACAGAAATAAATTACATCCTACCTACCCCCCTTGAGTTGAGAAACAAAAAACGAAGGAAGATAATCTATTTCAATTGTAATTAACACCAGGCACGAGGCAACTTTCCGAAAAGTTTGGCCCGGCAACTTTTCTCCCAGAGTGGTTAATACTGCCCCTGGATGGCAAACCCCGAAACTCCGTGCAAGGGAAGGTTTCCTGCGAGGCTGTCAGCTTGCACGCACTTCTGATGCCCTCGCTGCGGTCCTCTTCAGGAGTCCCGGGGCAGGAATCTGTAGTTTACTTTCTTAACATTGAGCTGGGGAGAGAGAGGCCTCGTCCAAGCCAACTCGGGCGGCCGGAACTCCGGGCACGAGAAGGCTCTGCGGCGGCGGAGCTTGGCGGCGGCGGAGGACGAGCCCACTGGCGTCCCATTAAAGCAACAAAAAAGCAAAACATCTACGAAACTCTGGCCTGCCTCTTCCCTCGAAGCGCCAAGCCCGCGCGCTCCGCGCCACGCGGTCCTCGAACCTGCCCCCCTGGGACTCACCCCTTCGAGCAAGCCGGCGTCCCCTCCGTCCCTCCGGAGCCAACCCCGCAACCCCCGGAGTGTGAAGGCCCGCCGACCCTGGGCCAAGCTGGAAGGGCGGGGTGGGACAGGACGAAAGTTAAAAGCATCCTCCCCTCTCCCCTCAACCCGCCTGGCCACGGCGACCAACCGCACCCCCACAAGCCACAAACGCCCCAACGCGCGCCCCGCGCTCCTCAGGGGAAACTCAGACTGGGCTCCATTACTCTCAGCGGAGAAGAAATCCCGTCCGAGCACTCGCTTCCAGGAGGAGGTAGCCGCTTTGCAAGGAAAGAGAATCGCCCACACCAGCTCAGCAAGTGGCGATGCTGAGAAAAGGCCCCAAGTGCAGGAGGGCCACCCGCTTGCCGCGCTTCCTGCAGGCCGGGGGACCCGGCCCAGGCCTCCCGCCCCTGCGCGGACCATCCCGGAAGTCCACGCCTGAGGCCGGAGGCGGAGCCCGGCCGGGCCGCCCCGCCGCCGAGGTCCCCGCACTGGCGGCTCTGCCGGGCCGCGCCGGAGAGCGCCGGGCACGAAGGGCGCTCAGGTGTCCGCACTACCCAGAGCCCCGCCCGTGACACCTGCGCCGTCCGTCTCTGCCAACTCCACTCCGGCGCCCGGGACCAGGAGTTCTGTCCTGCCCAAGCTGCGGGGCGCTCGGAGCACGCGGCGGGGGCGGGGCGGGGGGCGGGCTGGAAGCCTGGAGCTCTCCCCTCGGGTGTTAGGAGGACAGACCCTCACGGCCCCCGGTTGCCAGGGCGCGGTTCCCCCGTGACGCTCTGTCTTTCCTACACAGAGGGCTGGGCTAGGGAGCTGGTTTCCACGCACACAGTCGTCGCGGGTATGCCACGGCCCCAGCCCCGCGCCGAGCACTGGGGGAGAGCGGAAGACCCCAGAGCACAGCCCCGGGCTCCCACCGTGGCCCTCCAAGTCCCCAGCCCGCCACCATGGTCTCTCGCCATCCGCCCGAATGCCCCGACCCAAAAATCACCACCGGGTTCTGCCTCTTCCGAGCCGAGGGCCGGACGCGCAGAGGGCAGCCCCAGCCTCGCGCCACATCCAGCCCAGGCTTTCCCTCCGCGCCAGTGCACGGGAGGGTAGACTCGGTACGCCGAACCTGACCACCAAACTCAACTTGGGACTTCGGCCGCCGCTGCGTCCCTGCCCCGCGCCAGCGTCCCCAGCCAACAGGTCTGCAGAGCCTGTGACGAGCCGCGGGACGCGAGCCCGGAACGGCAACGCCTCCCGGTCCGGAGAGCGAGGGTCCCGCCTGGTGAGACACCGAGGCCACCGAGCCCGCAGACCCGGCGGGCCCCGCGCCCCTCGAGGGCCGGCCGCGCCCCGTGCGCGGTGCGTGGACTCCCCGCGCACAGGCGGCGTGCGGTGCTCTCCACCCGCCAGCACGGGGCTGCTCTCTTAATGAATTACTAATGAGTTAAAATTGGGCAGCAGGCTTAATTAAAGCGTAGAGGCAATGTGTTTACCACATTGTAATTGAACTCATTAGGGCTATGGCTTTTTGTTTTTAAGCACCCGCCTTCCTTCTCGGCGTCGAATAATCCATGGGAAGCGCTGATTAGAGAAGGCGGGGGCGGGGGAGGAGCAGTCCATCAATTATTTCAATGAAAAAGGCAGGGCGAGACCGCGAGGAGAGCACACGTCCACACCAGGACGTCGGGTTAAAGCCAGGGCCAGACCCAGGCTTCCCAGGAAGACCCCAGGTTAGGGTGACCCGGTGAGCGCTCAACTTTGGAAAGACGCTAAAAAGGACTAGGCCGGCGCCCGCCGGAAGGGCTGCCCCAGTAACACCACCCCTCCTGCCCAGCGCCGACCAGCACGCCTCATCGCTGAGCCCTAAATTCCTGTCAGGTTTTGTTTAATTAGCCTCTGTGTGGCCTTAAAAATCCCCTCCCTGGAGGTGTACGAAGGTTTGACGTCTGTGATCTTTCCGGCTCCCCTTTGCAGGTTCAGGAGACGTGCACCAGGTGCCTGAGCCCTGCCCCGTGGGCGACACCCCAGCCGCACAGCCGCACACGCGGGACACTTAAGGCGGGGCCCCGCTGCAGCCTGGGTTGCTCCCACCCAAGGGGGCCGGCTCCTTCTTGCTTCGGATCCTACCCCAATGGCTGGCTCTCCAGCGCTCTTTCTATCCCACTCAGAACCTTGGTGCCAGGGGATGGGGGGTCGGAGGCTGGCACGGCCGCCGCGATCCCGGCCCTGCCCTGCCCTGCCTGACCGACAGGCGGCGTCAGACACCCAGGTCTAGGCTGGGGAGTGGGGGGTGCGGATCTGTGCGAGCGAAACCAACCAGCTGGGCGCGAGGAGATCGACCCTCACCCCGAACTTACAAACTTGCCCAGAAGGGGAGTGGGGAGAGCCGAGGGGCTGAGCAGCAGGGGAGGCGCGGGGCCGGACGGGGTCGCTGCCGAGGACCCGACCGCAAGCCGGGGAGCGCAGACCCGCAGGCTGCGGGCCGCCGCGGCGGATCCCGCGCGGGGGAGGCGGCGGAGCGCGGCGGAGAAGCCGCCGAGCGCGGGGCAGGCGGGAGGACGGCGCAGAGGGCCGGAGACCGCGCGGGCGGCGCGACAGGTAAGTGGCCCGGTCCTCCGCCCGGCCTCTCAGACTTCGGAGGAAACAGGGTTGACAGGGACTCCAGGCATTTCCGGCCCCCGCACAGCTGCACCGCCGACCCCTACCCCCGCCCCACCTTTTCCCTTAAACGCACACACATGCCCAAGTCCCCACCTCGCACTATCTGTAAATTTTGTCAGTCGCCCTCTGTGTCCATCCCCCACCCTCTACGACCTCCTTTCTCCTGATTCGCGAGATTGAGGTAAATTGTCTCTAATTTGTTGCTAAAAGATTAATTGCAGAGGGTGGGTCGATTTGATTAAGGCAATTAATCTTTGGTTACAGCGTCCATGTGTCACTGGGGGGGGGGGTATTGGAGAGACCTCGGGAAACCAGGCAAACGAGACTTTTGGAGAATCTAAGAAAAGAGGCTCCCCGCGACGATGACCACATACAGGTTCCCACACCCTTCCCAGCCCTCGCTCTGGGTCCACGTCGGCGTTTCAGCACCGCCAAGCCCGGACAGCGACTCCAGCGGGCATGCCCAGGAAATTCTAGTCCCCCGAGGTTACAGAAAGCAGGCATCCGCCAAAGTTGACCTGGACCCACCTCATCTCCAGCCCAACTCCTGGATTTGTTTTCCCTAGGGCTTCAACAAAAGTCTCAAGAACCTCCAATCTCCAAACCCACAGTGGAGGCGGGAAAGGAAGAAACCCACTAAACTCTTCCTAGAAAAGTTCCCAAAGCTAGAGTTTTCTCTTTTCGTGAATAATTAACGCTGGTCATAAATAATTGATAGAGGCAGTGGAGAGAGAAAAGGGAGGAGATGGGTGAAAGCCAGGGCGGCCAAAGAGAGATCGAAGAGTTTGTTAAAGGACCATTAAGAAAGGCTTGCTGGGAATGGCATTCCTCAGTAGATCAAGAAGAGCCTTTCCACCCTGGCGTGGGGTAAAAGCAGGACACCCAGGACGGTGGCAGAGTTGTGGTGGCCACGACTGGAGCGCCCCTTGTGGAGCCAGTCTCAGCACTCTGTCCACCCCCTCTCTTTACCCAGAACTCTACGCTGAGCCCTGGGACCTCTGATCCTCCTCTCCCCCAGGTGCCTAGGCTGAAGTGTGAAGTGCCCACGTTCTAGGCTGGACAAGGGAGCCCCTGAGATGAACTTGGACTGCTTGTTCTGTGATTTCTACTCAGAGATGTGGCCAGACCTGCTCAATCCCCATTCGCAGGCAGAGTCCCCCAAATTCTCCTTACCCAGTCCCAGACCCTATGATTTCATTCTTTTCAAAAGGTGCCAAGACTTGGAATTCCAGCTTCCATCTCATTCTTCCCCAACTGTCTGCATTAGAATTAAAAGAACAGAACAATCATTGCTGCCCCCCCCCCAACTGCTTCAGATTCTCTCACAACCCTTCCACCGTCTGTTTCCTGATTTCTTCTCAAGATCTCCAACAAACTGACCTGTGTTATTTGCATTCATCTCAGCTCTGAATTTGAACTCTGAGGCAAGAACCCACACATAGAAGGAGGCCAAAGAAATCTGTGGTTCTAAGCTGGAGGCCTGTGCTAAGGCCTTTTGGCTCCTCCAGGAAGCACTCACCTCTCACTAAACAGCCAAACTCAGACTTTTCCAAGTGAAACTCCTGAGGGTCCACCTCAGCCAACCAACCAGTGTAACCTTCCCAGTAGCTCCCTGAGGCCACCCCACAAGCAAAGTCGTGTGTGTTTCTGGCTTTTATTTTGTTCTCTATGCTGGGGATTGACTACAGGGCCTTTGCTCTGCACCTTTTCATTGTTTATTTCAGACAGGATCTAGCTCATTTGCCCTGTCTGGGCTCCAGCTTGTGATTCTTCCATCTCAGCTTCCCAAAGTGCTGAAATTACAGGCCTGCACCACTGGGCCAGGGAGCCATGTGTTTTTGTTTCTTTCTTTCTTTGTTTTTTCAGTGCCATTTGGCCCAAGCTCTGTGGAAGAAGATACTATAGGCTGTACCATTTCTGATCTTGTCCATTGTTTGAGAGCTTCCACCATGCCTGGATCCCTAATGATCTTCTCTAGATCTCTGAGGACCCTAACGGCCAGTGGTTAAGAGTAGCTTACAAAGAAGAAGATTGATACCCAAACTTGAGGGGTATAGGCTATATAGGAAAAGTCTCACTTTTCTTAATATGATGTATATGAAAACACTAAAACCAGTTTTATTTTCTCACTCACTCATTCCCACTCCAACTCTGCAAACCCTGAGTTCTGCCTTTAAAAGAGGATGAGGTTCCAGGTGGGGAAGAGATATGGTGGGACAAGAGGAAGCTCTTAGAGAATCGTCTCTCTGCCCCAGTAGAGACATAACAGCCAAGGAGTATTGGGAAGCTAGACAAAGGGGTGGGACAAAATCAGATGGAGGCAGGCTAGCCCTGGAGTTATGAGTTGTTTACTTCTCATATAAAATATAACTCCCCCAAGCAGGAAGTTACAGCAAACAAGTATCAATAATGAATGAATCTCCTGTAATAAAATACTTACATAATTAGCACAAGTCAAGTGGTTGCATTATGTTAACCTTTTGCAACTCTGAGCTGGAAAACTTTGCTCCAGAAATCCTCAGAATGCCATTTTCACTCTCAGGAGGGGGTGAAAACCAAGTCTTTATCCAGCCTTCCACTCTGTTATGAGATGGTTTTCCATTTCTGAACCAGAACATAAGTACATCTGAAATATAACAGAAAACTCTCTTTGGTGAATTCAGAACAGTCATTAACATTCAGTTTTAAGTGAATGTTAACAGTAAATAAAGAAATCTCTTGATTGTAATAGTAGTAACAAAGCAATAATTACCCAGTAGGTGGTCATCAGTAATGATAAATGTATCATTATTACTGTGTGAGTCTGGGAACTCGGTTTTGGAAAGTACTTCAGACTTTTTAGTAGCATGGTTGGTTACAAAGCATTTCTTAGCCTGCAAAAGCCATATAATTTTATACACAATTTAGGTGAAAATAAATTTAAATCTGTATATTACATTTTTAATTTCAAGTTAGTAATTAAAGTTGGTTCATTATATCTCCTCTGAAACCCTCAGTGCTCATCTCCATGGTTTGTTTGTACAATTTGTTTCTAAGACACCCAAGGTTACACAGTTCTAAAAGATGGAAAATTTAATTATTTGCCAACATTAAGAGTTTGTGGATGATATTATAATGCATCTTGAAAAAGTTTGGAAGGTATTGCCTTTGGTCTGGGGGGTCAGATATCTAAGTTACTGATTTTATTTCTGAAAAACATGGCATCCAGTGAATATTCAGAGAGAATATTGAAACTGCTTTCTATTTTTATGCACTTAAAAGTGATTTTTTAAACAAAAAAAAAAGGCTTTCAAGCACGGGGCTTAAGAGCTTTTAAGAGAACTCATAACTAACCCTGGGAGTCATTTTGTGACTCTCATTTCACCTTTTGCTACCACTGAGTTAAAGTCCACAAGCAGAAGGAAAGGGAAAGGCATGATGCTTATTGGGCAGCCAGTGCACATGATAGTTCGATCCTGTGTTAGCTAACAGGAACAAGCATGAATGCAAAGTAAATTTTTCATTTTTGTTGAAGGGTTGGTGAGGGAAGGGAACAGGAAAAGAAAAAAAAAGTCTTTATTTCCCCAGGAAATAAAATCTAATGTTCCTTCCACCGGTGTCAGCTGGGGAGATGTTAAATGTGTATCTATGTCATTTTCTCTCCTGTGACTTGTCAACAGACAATCTATGCCCCTCCCCCTACACCCACTCCCTGCTTACTCTTCCTTAAAAGGTCCTGCTCCGCACCCTGTCTGCATCCTTAGCATCAGTCACTTCTGCAACTGATCCCCTGAAACAAAAGAGCCAGTCGTAAAAATTTAAAAAGCCTCAAGCCCCATTTCATATACTTTGTGGCAGTTAAAGCTTCATACAATTCAATGTTCTTTTGCAGAAATCCACCCAAATACTTGCCTTCATTTCCTCTCCCACAGCTCTATTTCTTGCTTCCCTTTCTCCCTCTACCCTTCTTCCTTTTTCTCCTCTACCTTCTTTAGGAGTGGCAATCAAAAGCAAGCATCTTGCCTCGTTATTCATTATTATAGCAGCATCTTTGAGCTGTATCTTCGCCGATGAAAACTCCATGTAGATGTCTATCCTTTTGTTGTAGTGGCCTAGGCTATTCAGGAGCAGAGACAAAAGCCTGAAGTGATGTGATCTAAATGAGCTCCTGGGTTTTCCAGCTGGGACCACCTCCATTTCAATGGGCCCCCTCCTTCCCAGCGTGGGGAGGAGGAGAGTGGAGGCGGGTGCACAAATGTGGGGGTGGGGGAAGAAAGAAGGAGGAGGCAGGAGAGAGGGGAGGGGAGAGGACATGAAAGTGGAGAAAAGAGGGCAAAAGAGAGAGGAGAGAGGAAAGAGAATGAGAGAGAGAGAGAGAGAGAGAGAGAGAGAGAGAGAGAGAGAGAGAGCCTTGTGCCAGAGTTCATCCTTGATGCACATTCTTAGGTGTGTTCCGGGAGGGCATGCCTCCTGAAAATTTTGTGTGCCTTTGAATTTTATCTTGATCAACTAGTATTTGTGAAGACACTGCCAAGTACACTTAATTCTTATTCCTCCTGGATTTTATTAATCATATAAATTATGTGTATACATGTGTGCTTTACTCTTATTTATAGGAATGCAAAAGCTAATGGAAAATGTGAGTTCTTTGATTTTTTTGTTTGTTTAGAAAAGTCAAAAGGCCAATGTTCCAATTATTCTCTGTGAACTGGAAAGGTACAAATCTTCTCTGCCAATCCCCAAATGCAAGTCTTCTTGTGAGAATGTTTTCCACTGATTAAGGGAAATTAAGTCTTGATTTCTCTTCCCAGTTTCTATTTCTTACAAAGGTGCTTACTTGAAGCAGAAGAAGGGCTCATTGATTCCCAGGGTCCTTGGTGCATGAGGAATTCAAAGGATCACAGAAGCAAAGATAGAGATCCTATGAGATGTGTTCACTTACTCAATTCCAGTTGAGATTTCAAGGTTTATTCTCTCATTGTACTTCTGGGAGGCAGCTCTGGCCCTGGGAAAAGGGTCCCTTTCTATACACAGTACTTTAGAGGAGGCTTAAGGATGGAGTCAGCTCCAGAAAGCTCAGAGGCCTTTTTTCATTTTTTCCTATGATGGCAATCATGAATAAGGCTTTGGGTTGCTTCTGACTCTCTTGGTTTGCTTCATGTAACTCAACTGATTCACTGGAGCAAACCCTAGGGAGTCAGAGCTGAGCTGGCCAGGCTCTCTAGCTGGGGGATAGAGAGAAGGAACTGAGCACTATCAGGGATCACTATCATTATGGCCATTATTATTGGTAATTTTCATTATCAACTTACTTAAAAATGGATTAAACAAGCTGTAGCTGGTCTTCTAACTACCTGTAACAAACACTGGACCCATTAGTGACAGGATTAAGTTTGAATGAAAAGAACTAAAATTTCTCAAGAAAACTATGTCCCCCTCTCTTTACCACTAAGTTAGAAAGTCTTTGATGTCATTTATTCTGAAGTTACATTTTCACATATCTTGTAGCAGGATAAGCCCACCTCTGGTCTCTATTCTCAAAGGAAAATGCTTTTAAAGTTACTTTTAATGACTGCTCAGTGCCAAATACTTCATAAATATGGTATTATTTCATTTCACCTCTGTGGGCTACATAGCAATCTCATTTTACAGGTGAAGGAACTTAGACTCCAGAAGTTTTGGTATATGAGCCTGATTTCATAGCTAGTGAATGTGAAGGTGCACCCAGTTATTTAATTTGGAATGTGCTGTATTTTCTGATATACAAGAATTGTTCATCTTTTAATCTAGCCATTCCTCGTATTCCTTCTGGACTATATGAGTCTCCTTCTTGCAGAAATATCAATGCCAAGAGCGCTTACCAGGAAAAGTTCCAGGAGAAATACCAATGCCAGGAGTGAGAATGGGATGAGAGAAGGGATGAAAATAGAAAGTGATTCTTTGACCTGTAGCGGTCATGAGTTCCCCCAAATAAGGCTGGGAGTAACACGAGGGAATAACACATGGTGTGACTCATTGTAATTCATACATATTAAGGCCAGTTATCTTTCTCATTGCCAATTCAAGAAAACGTGTGGAGTTGGTGGAAAGCTGGGTTCTCGGCCCTTTCATGCGTCACATATGAAAGAAGTAGGGGACGTGGTTCTGAGTCTCTGTTGCTTGCCTCTTAAGACAACCGCGCTGCGCTCAGACCAATCTAGAGCTCTAGAAGCTGAGAGGCTTCTTCCAGACGTTCTAAGAACGCATCGTGTCAGCACCGCGGACAGCTCGTCCTGAGGCTTTGACCCAGCCTTTTACTCTGGTTCCTGGCCTGCTCAAAATCAAACTGCTTTCAAAGACCGGGATACCAACTTGTTTCCCCGCTGGGTTTGAGTTTGCTTCAGTTAATAGTCCTATTTTCAGACCTCCACCAGCTCTGCGGCGCCGGCCGCATACACTTGCTTAAAGACGCTGTTTTTCCAGTTCCATGGAGGCTGGCTTGGTTTGTGGTTTTCCTTTGGGTCCGGAGTCTGGGCTCCTTTACCTGTCCTTGGCCTGGGTGAACCGCAGTCTCCCGGAACAGAGGTGGGAGTGGAAGTGCTCTCTTGTCGTGTAGCGATAGATCATGCAAACGGGTGACACCAGTTTAACCAATAAAACAATTTGAATCAATTAGCCGGCTGAGGAGAGTCCCGACGTGTAAAATACATGTCAGCTCGAATAGGAAAGCATTGATTAACTCGGCCCAGAACAGCCTCCTCCTATCACCAATGGCTCCTCTCTGAGCCAGCCTGGGTCCCAGGGGCTAAGGCCAGGACTGACAAGGGCTCCAAGGACCAGAGGAAATCTTGTTCAAGCTGCGAAGGCAAAGGATCAGAGAGATCGAGTGGCAAAGAGATGATTACAGACTCAAAACACAAAGAGGCTGTAATTCCGCATTCCACATTGAGCATCAAGGTAGATTCCCCAAAAACACAGAGTTTGCTTGAAAAACGGTTCTTCGCCTTCAACTTCAAAAATATAATTGCCCTGGCCTTTCAAAGGTCCCAAAGATTCACAGGGGGAAATAAAACACTGTATTATTCTTAGAAGTATTTGTGTAAAACCATTTAACCTACACATTTCTCTTTCCAATGAAACTTATTTGGTCTGAAAATAAACTCACAGGCTTGTATGAAGTAAACCCCCAAAGTACTGTGTAAATGTTTATGTTTGAAGATTTAGGTGAGCGGCTGGAGGAATAATAGCACAGCAGTTAAAACACTTGCCTGGAAAGCACAAGGCCCTGGGTTTGAGTCCTTAGCACCACATAAGCTGGAAATGATGGCACACACCCATAATCCCAGCACTCAGGAGGCTGAGGCAGGATTGCCAGGCGTTCAAGGACAGCCTGGACTACATAATGAATTCAGGACCAGCCTGGTCTACAGATGAAGGCCCTGTCTCAAAAAATAAAAATAAATAAATAGTTAGGTAAGGAGGTGACCATAGATACCACTCAGGTGTGAACCTCTGCCTTAGCAGAACCTGAGATGGGAGGGAAGGGAAAGATTTAGTTCACTTTTTTTCAAACAAAGATACTTAAAGACACTTTTTAAAAGTAAGGATCTGTTCTGGGAAGAGAAGTCGTTGGAGGCAAAAACAGGGACTTTATAATGAAAATGAAGATGCCCTCAAAATTCCCTCCTCAGCAGTACACAGATGTGTTAGTGAAGTGACAGGACTTCTTATTTGCCCCCATATACAGCCAGTGGGACGTAAGCACTCTTTTTGGCTGTATGGGTACTGGGAACAGTGAGCAGTCACAACTTAACTTCTCGGCAGTGTCCGACCCCAAAGAGAAGGTGAGGGAGGATGAGGAACCAGGCTGTCCCTGGAACTTCTGAAAGAATGCGATGCCTTCAGTATACCCAGAAAATGTGTTCAAGAATGACATTTGCATGCTTTTATCTGTGGGCTGGGCATGCAGAACGCCTGATTAGTCCTTCCTTTTAGGGTTAGAGGTTTTCAGAAGATCAGAGAGGGAGTGATGGGTTGATTTCAGCCCCATAAGGGCAAAGTTTAATTTGTTCTGTAAATGCCTTTAAAAAGTAGGAGATGCATGAATAATATTTTGCTGCTGTTTGAAACTTTTGCCCAAACAAATAATACAATTTTCATGGTTCTGAAGCTATTTTTTCAGAGTATTTGTTTCTTTAGGGCTGCAATTCTTGACCCAAAAGCCCCTCGCATTTCTGTTGAGTTCCCTTTGCTTTATTAACCTTCAATGAAGTGTTACAATTTCACATAACCTTTCTGATAGCTGGCAGTGCTGTACTGCTGGCTCTCTGTTCCAGTGTGTTTGGGCTTCGGGCTCAGTGTCAGTTCGTCTGTCATTTCTGTAAAATGACTGCCTCACTTGAAGCCTGTGCTTCACCTGAAAGTAACTGAAATTTCATTCAACTACAATTATAAAGAAAAAATTTAAAAGTTTGCCAACCTCCTTCCCCAGGAGGCATCTTTCTTAGAATGTTCTTCAAATAACTAGTTTCTTTCCTTTCTGATAAAGTAGCCAGTGGTTATTTTGACTCTTAAGAGGTGGTTAATTAGATGATGATATTCCACACTTCATTAATACCCTGAGGTGTGCTTCAGTTTGGGGCGGTTACAAGGAACTATTCTTTCTTGCACTAGCGGTCCCCTTTTGGGTGGAAGGGATGTGCATGCTCCTACCTGATTCTCCAGGAAACTAATTTCTTCAGGGGGATTATCAAGGGCCAATAATATTTGGGGATCTCTCTGACTTCCTACCCCATCTTTTCCTTTTTCTGAGGTTGTCCGAGTTTATCTTAAAAACTGGATTAAAAGAACTATGCTGAAAGCAGTGGGATAGCTATATACACGCAGGCGCTGGGGTCCTCCCCCGCGATGTTAAGCCTCGAAGTCTGCAGTGACTCTTATCTTGTTCTAAAAACAATTGCATATGCAAATTAGGAGCACTCTTGGTGCTTCCTTCCGAGTTTCAGATTGGGCAAGCCTTGTGGAAACTTCTCTTCTTTTTCTCAGTCTTTGGTGTTTCAAACAAAGCACTGAAACGCACCTGTTTCCTCCGTTGGCTGCGAATTCTACCTCCTCCGAGACAGGCTGCGGCTTTGCACCCTGGACCGGAGAAATCGTTCACCAAGGAATGCGATTCAAAGAGATGAAAAGGGGGCAACGGCCGGCAGGCGCGCAGTTGATCTGAAGGCGTCCTTCCAGAATCTAGGGCCTCCGGGATCCAGGTCGCTCTGATGCGCGCAGACCCAGAAGCTGTCCGCGCCGAAGTCAGATCTGCAGAGCCCAGCCGGACGCCGCCGCGCCGGCCCCTGGGTGGCGAGGCTGCTGTCAGTCGCGGGCGGGTTGGGTGGCAGCCCTGGAGCTCGCCGAGAAAGGATCGCTGTTGCTTGCTCTCCTTTTCGCTCTCCCCCTCCCTCCCTGTAACATGCCAGCCCTTTAATGTGGAGTGTCAGGGAGACGGTGACGTCACCTTGCCCGCTGGGTGGCGTCCCCTCGGTCCGACACGAGTTCAGAGACAGAGAAAGGCGCTGTCAGACTGCACTGCACTTGGGGCTCGCGGCCGCGGGTTTCGAGCGCCCACACTTCCTGCGGTCCAGGGGACACCCCGCCGCGATCCGGGCCCTCGTCCTACCCCCGCCGGGGGTCGAGCGCCATCGGCGCCCACCAACGCCCGGATCTTCGCGCGTGGAGCCCACCCCAGTCCCGCCCGCCGGATTCGAGGACCTGCTTGGATGCTTCGCCTCCGAGCGCCCTCGGAAGATGGGCCGGCGACCGCACGCCTGAAGACACCTAGGGGTCACCAGGTACTGCCGGACCCGCGGGCCCTGGGTCGGCGCGCGCTCCGCGACTCGCGCTTTGACGTCCCCGGCGGCGGAATGGTCCGCGGTTGCTCCAGGGCAGAGGCGGGCGTCAGTGTCGTGGATTTAGGAGGCAGCCTTGAGTTGCGGGGAGTTGGCTTTTGAGCGGGATAGGGAAGTTGACCAGCTTCCTGCCTCAGTTCAACTAACTTCTCATTTCCTCTTCTTCTGCGATCCCTTGAAAGACCCCCAACCTGACCCCATCTTGCCTCTGCTCTGACAGGAGTTTCGGGGAGGGTTGGGGGCAAACGTGGAAGAAGACACTCGAGGAAGAAGCTTCTGCCAGTCGGTAGCGGCTGAGGCTGCGGGTCCCCATCGCGGAGGCGGCGCCCAGCCGGGGCCTGCCCCGCTGCTCCCACGCGTGGGCAGAGAGAGTTCGAGTTACCCCAGCGTGTTGTTGAGATATTGTGAATCTTGTTTGGGAGGGAAATGGGCACGGAAGGCCATCTGGTAAGGCCAAGGCTAGGTGTGTCCGGCCTCTGCCTTGACCTGCATTTAGCGCCCTGTCCCTAGGAATATTCTTGTCTCTGACCCATCCGAAGTGACAAGCCAAGCTCTCCTCTCGTGTGACCGCGTCCATCGAGATTTGTTCAGTCTTCCTGGAGGCCACGAAATGTAATGAGAGCGGAGGATGGGGCTTCAGGGCAAAGGTGTGGAGGAGACATTCTAGAAGCCCAGAGGAGAGCCCAGTTGTCACAATTCGGGTGAGAGAGTAGGACAGCGTATCTTCTGAAATCGCTGTAAGAACAAAATCCAGTATACTTGGCCAAGAATGGCTATGTTGTGGCCACTGGTGATTTTCCAGGGCAAAGGATAGCTTTGGCCTACCCACTAAGCAAGTAACTGTGGAAAGGTCACTGCGTTTTCCCAGGGAATGCGCCAGTTAGCTTATTTTACCAACATTGTCCCAAAGGTTCCTTTCACCTGCTTTTACTATATTTTCAAACTCTTGTTTATTCCCCCCATATCCATTGAGGATACCATTGAGGTGAGAGGAAACTGGGAATTTTATGGTAGACTCAACCATGGACTCTAGATTTCAGTGTGACCATAATTAGCTGTTGCCGGGGTTAGCTTCACCTGAAGATGCATTTTCTCTCAAAAGATACAGAGCCAGTGACACAGGTATAGGAAGAAAGGTCACACACAGAGTGGCCCACATTAAACTAAATCTGCCTTTTAAAGTTCACCAATGAAGATTCCCAAGACTGTTTCTTAGCACTATTTCTGGGTTAACACACTTGCCTGCACATACTTCCTCCTTATAATGCAGAAGGCAGGAAAACAGTTTTAAGTGTCTACAGGTCTTCTACTTTTTTTTTTTTTTAAAGCTACCTATCTGGAGTCAGGACCACTCAGCTCAATACCCGGGTTTTTGAAGAAGTGAAAATGAAACTCCCTGTTTTGGGGTAATCTTGTATATGACTTTATACGTTTCTCCACCTCCCAAAAAAAAAAAAACCACCTCCAATTACAGTAACGAAATATGTAATGGCAAAGATGGGAGAGAAGGGATTTTGTTCCGTTTTACTTTAATGAGCTGTGTTTTAACCAATACTGGATTTCCCCAAGGAAACCGCAGATACCACAGAAATCACTTTTTAAAAGGTTTGGGTTTTTTTTTAAACCAAAATCAATTCATTTTCAAGAAAATGTGTATTGTTTACCTCTCTTTAAATTTGGGTTTTAGTGGCCAAGCCCCAGTTTTCCATAACTTTGATAATCTGTACTAGTTGTAACTGTCATTACTTTCTCACTTTTAATAGACCCATCATTTTATTCCAACCACTTCTGCAAATCCGCAATGAGGTCTTGAGTTTCTTGGGAGTTGATTACTTTTTTAAAATAAATATAATAATATATTGAACAAATTTATATTTTAAGTGCTTACAAGAAAAACTGCTGCCCCCAAATCGCTTCATTTTCTAAGGCACCCTTGACAGAAATTAAGAGATGACTTTCTCGCTTCTTTAGTGTGTCACTTGCCCAACAGTAACTAAGCTTGACCAAACCAAGGAAGTTTTTATAACTAGCCCCACTCCTCTGCTTTAAACGGAAAAGCCTGAAGTCACCGATTTCTCCTTTCCCTTCCAGTCTCCGAGGCAGATCCGGAGGTCTCCTCCCGGTATTCCGCGGCGGAGGAGATGGCTTCCAGCCCGCTGCCGGGGCCCAACGACATCCTACTGGCATCGCCCTCCAGCGCCTTCCAGCCCGAATCACTGGGCCAGCCGCGCGCAGGCCACGCCAGCCTCAAACCCAACCAGGTGGGCCAGGTGATCCTCTACGGCATTCCCATCGTGTCGCTGGTCATCGACGGCCAGGAGCGCCTGTGCCTGGCGCAGATCTCCAACACGCTGCTCAAGAACTTCAGCTACAACGAGATCCACAACCGCCGCGTGGCGCTGGGCATCACGTGCGTGCAGTGCACGCCGGTGCAGCTGGAGATCCTGCGGCGCGCCGGGGCCATGCCCATCTCCTCCCGTCGCTGCGGCATGATCACCAAGCGGGAGGCCGAGCGCCTGTGCAAGTCCTTCCTCGGGGAAAACCGGCCGCCCAAGCTGCCCGACAACTTCGCCTTCGACGTGTCGCACGAGTGCGCGTGGGGCTGCCGCGGCAGCTTCATCCCCGCGCGCTACAACAGCTCGCGCGCCAAGTGCATCAAGTGCAGCTACTGCAACATGTACTTCTCGCCCAACAAGTTCATCTTCCACTCGCACCGCACGCCCGACGCCAAGTACACGCAGCCCGACGCCGCCAACTTCAACTCCTGGCGGCGCCACCTCAAGCTCACGGACAAGAGCCCCCAGGACGAGCTGGTCTTCGCCTGGGAGGACGTCAAGGCCATGTTCAACGGCGGCAGCCGCAAGCGCGCGCTGCCGCAGCCCGGCGCGCACGCCGCCTGCCACCCGCTCGGCTCGGTCAAGGCGGCGGCGGTGGCGGCCGCGGTGGCCGGCGGCGGCGGCCTGCTGGGCCCGCACCTGCTGGGCGCGCCGCCGCCGCCGCCGCCGCCGCCGCCCCTGGCCGAGCTGGCGGGCGCCCCGCACGCCCACCACAAGCGGCCGCGCTTCGACGACGACGACGACTCGCTGCAGGAGGCCGCCGTCGTGGCGGCTGCCAGCCTCTCGGCCGCCGCCGCCAGCCTCTCGGCGGCCGCGGCGGCGGGCGGCGGCGGGGCGGGCGGGGGCGGCGGCGGGGCCGGCTGCGTGGCCGGCGTGGGCGTGGGCGCCGGCGCGGGGCCCGGCCCGGCCGCGGGCGCCAAAGGCCCGCGCAGCTACCCGGTGATCCCGGTGCCCAGCAAGGGCTCGTTCGGGGGCGTGCTGCAGAAGTTCCCGGGCTGCGGGGGGCTCTTCCCGCACCCCTACACCTTCCCCGCCGCCGCCGCGGCCTTCGGCCTGTGCC